>NADL03000179.1:0-143154 GCA_002205965.3 Kappaphycus alvarezii
CCTGCCCGCGTTCTCGAATCGGCTAAGGTCTCTATAAGCCGATGATGGGGGCCAGCATCACTGAGAAATGCTACCGAATCGCTGGCCAGCATCCTCGGATTAATTCCATACATCAGTCGAAAAGGGGAAGGGGTCGCTTCAGTCGCATCTGCGGTAACCGTATAACACTTTTGGGGAGGGCCTGTGCCCAGTTTATCCCACTGCGGACGATAGCCCTTTCGAGCGCGTGCTTGATAGTTCCCACCATCCGCTCCGCGCGATCGTTTGCCATTGGCGCGTAAGCAAGCACCGCATTCCACTCGACTCCCCTCTCTTTCATATACTCTTGTACCGATCCCGCCATAAACGGAGTCGCGTTATCCGAGACAATTCTCGTTGGCGGCCCGAACGGTGATATTATCTCTTCCTCGATGAACCTCATCACCGTATCGGCCGTAGAATCCGTCGTGGCCCACGCTATGGGTCACCCTGTCATATGTTCCACAGCGATCAGAATAAATCTCTTCCCATTCTTCGAAGGCTTGAAGGGTCGTGCTAAGTCCATCGAGAAGGTCTCAAAGAGTCCAGTAACGGGAGCTCTCAAACTCGAGTGATACGTCGGCAACCTTCTCGCATGCTGACACCCATCACAGCCTTGTACATACTCGGTGACATCACGGTACACCCCAGGCCACCAGAATCGGTCCCTCACGAACTTTCTTGTCAAACCAAAGTCCCAGTGGCCAATATCATCATAAAAAGTGGCCAGAATCTCCGAGCACTGACCGATCGGAGGCACGACACGGAGCCCGTGTATTGTGTAAAGGTCCAACGTTGTGAAGAACTCTGCGCCAGAGAGTTCATCGAAGATTTCTTCTATTTTCGGTAGCGGCCAGCGGTCTGGCTTCATCACCCTGTTCATCCGACGGTAATCGACGCAGAACCGGGGCCTTCCGTCTTTCTTCGCGGCTATTACGACCGGAAAAGGACCAGGCGGACCTTGACGGCGTAATGATTCCAGCTTCCAATAATTCCTTCACTTCTTTCTTTACGACCTCGTTATGCCTCGGCGGCATTCGGCGGGCCTTCGAATGTATCGGTGTCTCGTCCGTCAATTTGAAAGAATGTACCACCGGCACATTAGCAGGCTCCAGGTCGTGAATGCCCCAAGCTATGACATCCGGTTCCTTGAGAGCTCTCGCCAGCTCATTCTGATTCTTCTCTTCGAGGTGGTCCAGCTTCGAGGCCAATAGAGCCGAGCGGTCCACCTCCTCTTTTACCTCCTTCTTAACTTCAGTCTTCGTCGAGCGAGGTAGATCAGGCTCGTATGGTTCCTTGTTAATGATGGCTAAGACCAGGTCTTGTTCGGTGTCCGATCCACCATTTCGCTAGACGACGAGAAAGGATGGAGAGATTCCTCATCGTCTGAACCTTTGGGGGACATGAAGTCCTCACTATCCGTCTGAGCCTCATTGACTCTTGACGGCTCGTTGACGAATGGCAACACAACCTCTTCATCTCCAATAACCAAAGTGACGTGTTGGAGTGCATAATCGATGCGCGTCTGGAGGGCTTCCAAAGTCGGGCTTCCAACAATAACGTCAAGCGGGGTATTGTTGACAACCAGGAACTCAAGATGCACAAACATTGACCCATAAGACATCGGCACTCCTTTCCGACAACCAAGAACCTCGGCGACAGTTCCGTCTGCTACTGTCACCTGACGATCGGTTTCCGTCCGGGTGAGGGCAAGCCTTCTGCAGAGGTCCCAAGAGATTAGGTTAGGAACTGCACCCGTGTCCAAAAGGGCATGAGTCTCCGTTCCATACAACTTTACGGCTACTACCCTGAGTCGGCGTGGAGCTCCTGAAGAGTTAACCGTCGACGCCTGTGTAACCGGTAACCTCTTGGATAAAAATCTCCTCAAAACCCTTCTGGCCTCCTCGGCATCCCCCCGCAATAGTTGCCCGAAGTTCATTCCCGTGGCAGCGGAAGCCAGTTCAGCGATCACGATATACTTCCCTACATGATCCTGAAGTCCACCGGATTTCTTCTTCGACTTGCGATTTCCTCTCTTATTCTTCTTCTTTGGGACAGGAGCCATCATCAGCGGACGATCAGCAGGGGCCTTGTTCAAGATGGTATCCAGATCCAAAGTTTTCCCTCCGCTGTTTCGGGAGGGCCTGTCCATCCGCTCTTCTCTTCGCAGCGGCAACCACGTCCTTTCCGCGAGATTCCTGAAGAACGGCGACCTTGTCATCGTCCTTCGGGTTCTTCATTTTCAATTCTTCTCCAGACTCAGACGGGGCCCTAGCAACTCCTCTCCGCTGGTCATCACCACGGGGGTTTTTAGACCAGCATGTTGCTTCCGAATGTCCTCTTCTCCCACAAATTGTACAGCGTATCTCGATGCCGATTATGCGGACAACGGCTCGCTCCGTGGCCCTTTTGGTTGCAAAAGCTGCAAAAATAATCCGCATCCGTCTTCACCGGCGGCTTCGTTCCGTCGAATTGCTTCTTCACAAGCAACAATAGTTCAGCGAATTGGTCGGCCAACTTCTCCACCTTATTTTCCAGATGCTGAGAACTACGAGCTTCCGGCCTCTGGAGGATCTTCTTCGGCGCTTTACTCGACGATGATCCTTGACTTTCTTCTCCGTAGAACGTCTTCTTTCCACTTACGAAGTCCGTGATTGCCTTCTTGAGCCCCTTATAGTCTGAAAAGGCTCTAAACATTACGAACTGCGCCATGTCTTGATCTTCTGCCACTGCTTTCCGAAGCAAGCCGAACGAGGCGGTATCGTTGAATCCAACTCTCTTCTATAAAGCGTCTAACTGCGCTAGGGAGCTCATTACATCCTTAGGGTCCAACCTAGCATTTATAGCCTTCTGCAGTTCTTCTTCCGGTTTCGCGGTCTTCCCAAACTCCTCGATGAGCTTGGCCTTAACGATCGAATAGTCCTTCGCCTCCTCTACCAATGCTCCGTCTCTCGCGAAAGCCTCATAGTAACGCTCAAACGCCGCCCCCTAGAGATGGCAAAGGATCTGGAGCGCCTTTTCCTCGTCGTTTTTCCCGCGCATGACTACATTCTCGTACGCGAAAAGGAAGCGCGCGACGTCGGAAGAAGGGAAACCGTTGAAGTAAACGTGAGGTCTAAGGGAATCGTTCATGTTCATAGTCAACCTTGGATGTGGTACCATTAAATGCTTGTTTTTGTTTACTCTGTCGTTTTCTCTCTCTTGCGGCCAAGCGGAACCTAACCGCCATTCCCCCGGACTCCGGCAGCCCTCGCGTCATCTTATAGGGCGGCCGGTCCGGGATTTCTACTCCTGAACGTGCAAGTACAGTGCACACTATTACTGTACACTGTACGAGCCCACTTCCCGCTCGTACAGTGCACAGTAGTACTGTATGCTGTACGAGCACACCGGGCCAATCAACTAGCGACCCTAACCGTCGCGCGACACAAAAATCGCGCGACAGTGATGACATGGTTGCGTTTTATTACCTTACCCTTCCTGTATTCAACACAACACAAAAGCATTATTTGTGACTGACGGAACGAGGACCGATGACCTCTTTATTTTTCTTACCCTAGAATCGACGGCGGCTTTTTATATCGCTTTGCTTTGAGGACAGGCTGTCTTGGTTCCTTCGTCAATGACAAGAGGCGTATGTGCATAGTTTCTAAATTTTTTGAAAGCAGTTTTGTGTTTTCCATGAAATTGCCATTGTACTGTTGAAGAAGCTAACAGCAATACCCGTCCATTGGTCTATCATGTGTGTGTAATCTTTACGGGATGTGGAAAAGCATGTGGGAGAACATGCTGAGGGGGATTACAGAGAAACTAACATGGGTACCAACCCACATATCTACCACAGTAAATTAACCCCCCATTTTCTCACATGAAAGGGGGATGAGAGAGAAACTAAACGGAAATGCATCTGGTGAGAACTTGACGAGCTTGCAACCCATGCAAGCAAAACACAAAGCGCGTGATTAGGAGGTGCAGCTCCCATTGGGGAGTGGTGCCTCGACTTGCAGCGAACGTAGAAAGGTGCCGGAAGAAAGTCGCCCTGTCGGCCCCAAGGGCACCGAACACATCAATACCAACAGGAAGAAGCCGCATATCGTTCGTGTGGTGTGGCAGACTAGACCGTAGTGCGTGTGTTTCGCACGTTCAGCCATTAAGGCAGCTGCGCCGCCAGATAGGGCACACTGGGAAACGCGAGAAGTGACCTGTGGATGGGCCACTGTGACATCCAAAGCGATATCCTTCGGGTCGAGGCCATATGCAGCAGAGATTTAAAGATCTATGCGAAGGGCGGACGAGGGAGGAATTGGTGAAATGCGAAATATGAAGTGAAGGAATTGCTGACAAATAGAGGCCAGATTTAGTGCTATTACTATTTTAAGGTCTTGTAACCGTGACTTAATACAAAACTTATAACTGGGGACCCTCGTCTGTTGTTTTAATAATGCCAGTTCATTCGAGACTACGCACTTTCTCGAGGCCTTATTCATTGGAACCGCGTAGGTGTCATGTCTAAGTGGACCAGCATTCAAGAGACCCTTCTGTTAATTGAGAATCTTACAGGCAGTACATGGGTTGAGAAAAATATTGGGCCACTACCTCGAATCATGTCAGTGCGCATGTGGCATCCATGACAACAGCAGATTCACTTACGGCCACATCCTCTCTGAATGCTCGAAACGGTATCCAATGCGGATAGGTCACCGCAGCAATCTTCAAGATGGTGCTACAATTATGGCAAATTATTTATACTGGACCACCTCCGATCATATCCTTCAAGCATTAAAGCACCCCATAATACACAGATCTGCCCCCGTAGTCTTCGGAAAATAGCCGTCATGCATCCCTAATCAACACATCACTACATCCCTCAGGGAACAGCTGACCATATTTTTCATGGATTAAAAACACCCCAAATTTCCCCCTCCCTAATCCGTAAAGCACCCCTATTTCTCCCTCACATTGCACCCGCCGTCATGTCCAACGAGGCATGCCTGCTCGCCGGCATTGAAACGGCCCTGTAAGGAAGGTCATGTACCGTAGTGTTACCCATCAGCGACGACTTATCCCGCATAACGCATTAGCCGCGTGGATATAACCGACCACATCTTCCATGCTTTAAAATAACCCAAAAATTTCCCCCCCTTATAACCCAGCTTGGTAGAGAACGACGAGTCTCAGATAAATGGGGTGGTTTACGTCTAGTGATGAGAAGGTTGAGAGTCATGTAAACTTGCATTCAACCATACTGCATGATCTCTCGTATGACTAAGCATTGCCATCAGCGAAAAAGTAACGGTTGGGTCATTAAAAATTGGTTTGGTTTCGTAATGCGTGCGTTTTCAATTTGAGAAAGAGTATATACAACACGGAGACGAGGGGGGGCGAAAGAAAAGGATCTGACAGGTCCATCTTTACGCTCGCTATAGGGGATAGTGAACGTACAGGGAAGGGGAAAAATTGGGGTGTTTTAATGATTTAAAAATAGGCTGGCCTATGTTCCAAAGCGCATCAAATAATTGGTGCAAAGTGGTCAGCATGGGGAAAACAGGAAACGGAATTAATCCGGTTCAAAGTAGCTAGAAGCTTACACGGAAGTGAAGGAGTTCCTGACGGACAAATGCAAAGAATGACGTGGATTTGAACAAAACAAGCGACATCCGTGAAGTTAAGTATGTAATAACTTGCGAGATACAGTACAGAAATTAATGGGTCAGATTTCAATGAGTAAAAGCACATAACCGTATACAAACGATGTTCTACGGAGGTCAAGCGTCTTGCTGACCCTTTAGTTAAGCCTGTGCCCATTGTTTGAAATGCTCAGAGAAACGATCGGGCCAGTCTTACGGATTGAAAAGGGGGAAGAATTGATTTCGTTTACTATTGAAAGATATATATTCGATCTATTGAATTCGGATTGCAAAGTGAGGCCGTATGGACAGCCCTGACCACAAGCTTCTCTACGAACTGTATTCACATCACAGAAATGTGATGCGCGTAAAAAACAAAAGTTTGCACTAGCGGCGTAGATAAAACCGACCACACCTTCCATACATTAAATTAACCCAAACATTTCCCCCCCCCCCAGAAAAGACGTGCGCTAAATAAATATCATAACAAAGGAGAGAAAGAGAGCATAACAAAAAATATCGTGATGCATATTGGTGCAAATGAATCCTTGTTGCGCATACCTTTACATTGGAAACATAGATAATTGCAAGCCTTACTCCCAAGAACAAGCATTGTCATTTCTCTCTTAATTGAACGAAAACTACCTTCATGGCACAACAGCAGATACTCCAGATCCAAATCGGTACAGCATATGATTTATCTCCTCCCTGTGCTGTCGCAATCCCGCCGCATAACCATCAGCTACCGCTTCCCGTTCCACATACCGCATGGGACGAACTGGCAGAACAGACTTCTTCGACGTCACCTTTGTCAACCCCCTAGCGCCCTCGAACAGGAGAGTGAGGACATTCAACCCACTCACCTCGCTTAACGCGGCAAGAACGGCGAAACACAGAAGATACGAGTCCTTTATCGCGTCTTCCGCCGGAAGTAGGCTAGTGCCCGTCCCTATCTCTACCCTCGGGGGATGGCACCCGGACGCCCACGCGTTGCTAACCGACGTCGCACGCAACGTCGCTACGAGGGCAAGGGAGACCTACGCAAAGGTCAAAGAAATCTTAACACAGCGTCATGCCGCAGCAGCAGTAATGTCCAGTGCAGCGTGCCTGTTGGCCGGCCTCCCGTCAGTTTTCTAGCGTTTTGACAACTTCCCGCCAACCCTTTACATTGTAAGCCTTTACCATCACGACATCCCTTAGGGAACAGCTGACCATATTTTTCATGCATTAAAAACACCCCAAATTTCCCCATACCGCAAATGACAGCTAATCCTGCCTTTAGGCAAAACTAAAACACATGATTATTCCACGATCGACCCATTAAATAAAACCTCATCTAGCAATAGTGTGACATAGTGAGGCGATCACTCTTGGCCGAAAAATAAAACGATGTAGTTGTTTTCTCCGAGCCATATACCCACGTTACCTTTGTTCAAGCTGGATATTTGCAGCACACCCCTGCATTATGTAATGAGCGACTTTCTCCCATACCATCCGGATCTTCCTCTGGGAAGGGGGGGGCGTGGGTTGCTTTAATATTTGAAAGATATGGTCGGTTGTGGCCCGGAATATCCTCTAGTTAACTCTAAGAGTATCATTGTACATTAACTGTAACAGATATTTTGGCTGAAACACAGTCAACTCGCATGTTAATGTGAAAATTGACCAAATTTTTAATCTCTATCCCGGTGTCCTACAGTGATGCTGAATTGTGGAGCAATATTTTTATTGAGGCCACAATTTATATTTTTATGAATCATCAAGGAATAATTTTATCTATTTTACACTGGCACTATTTTATGCTGAATTCAGTGTGAAATAATTTTTATGTCCTACAGTTGGGTTTTTATATTATACAGGCTATAATTATTGCATTTACGCTACCAACAAATTATTATCTGGATGATTGCTTACCTGGAAAATACTGCAATAATTATTGCTGAGCCTAAATTATGTCTACCAAAATTATTGAACGGCTCACCTGATTTTTGTAGCAGGTTCACCCTGGCGTAGAGTATAAGTAGTCTAGGTTGTTAGAAATATTTTTACATCCTCGGCTATCGAAATATTCCCCTCGATCAGATATTATTAAATTTGGTTTTCTATTCATTATTCATTCTAAGTCCGATTGTGGCATTTATTTATTTATTCAAGTTGGAACTATTTATTATTATTTGGATCTACCTATCCCAATTATTTTGCAGTTATGGGCCCAGATCGCCCCGAAATTCCTTCAAGGCCGAAATTTTCATGGGATCTTCGCACGGCTCCTTGGACGGATGGTAAAGGACCTCAAGAAAAATATTTTGATGCTGTTCAAAAATGGAAATCTGTTCATGATTTACTACCAGCATCAAATTCTAATAAGGTTCCTAAGGCAGTACAAGGTCTTGTCTTACAATCACAATTATTTGGACGAGCTCTTGATATTTGTAAGAAAATTCCAGACACAGAAATTCAGTCTGAAAATGGTGCATTAGCGATTGCTAACGCTATTCATAAGGTGGATCCTCTATCATCTATATCAGATACATTTCAAAAATTCTTAGATCTATTGCACACTACTCGTGGTGATAGTGAGTCTTTCAAAAATTTTGAATCACGGTTTGATGCTCAAATTGCCCGATTTCATTCATCTACTGGTACTTCGAAATTACCTGAAGCACTGGTATCATTTTTGCTCCTGGCTAATTCCAAAATTGATTCAAACCAGCGAGTATCTATTTTGGCTGCTGCTTCTCCGAAGCATGAAGAAGCCGATTTGGAAAAAGGAAAAATCCTAGAATTAATCAAATATTCAGAAATATCATCTATTATTCGTGCATGTGATAAACCAAAAAAATACAAATCAAATATATGGAAATGTTAAAAAATATATCTCTCAAATCAATCAAATATTTCATACGGAGAAAAGAAAAATTTCAAGAAAAACAATAAGCAAAGATTATCTCCTGAAGACTTTGCTGCGCTCAAGGCAAAATCAACTTGTGACCGATGTGGAGAAATTGGCCATTGGGCCTATGAAAAAGATAAATGCAAGAGTGCTAAAAATTATCATAAAGGTTCATCATCTAGAATGGGAAATGCAGAAAATATCAAAGACAAAAATGATTCTGGTTCTGTAACATTTCATATGGTAAAAACGGTGCTTGATTCTCCGTCAAATACGTTATACCCAGGTCCGTTACTTGATGATGGAGCACCGTATAGTGGAATGGGTATTGTTGAATTACGAGCACTTTCGAAATTTATTTTACCGAAATGGAATGGAATTCTTGATGAACTTCATGAATGTATCAAGGACACGCCCTTCTGGCAATACGGAAATGGCGACCACTCAAGCGAAAAAAGAAAAATGATCGGTTCAATATTTTTATCAGCTATTTCAGACAATGGAAATCAGGTTAAAATAAGGCATCTAATAATCAGTGGATCATCGCAATGGGTTATTGGAAGAAATATCACAAGAAAATCAAATATCATTCATATGACGGACAATCGCATCGAGTTCGAGTCCGCAAATAATTCAATCGATTCTATAACATTGGTGGATCATGGTCATCATTGTTATGTACCCGGAAATATATTTATACAATCATCCGAACCTATTGAAAACTCATTTCTATCAGCAATTTGTTCCAACAATATCAATACATCAAAAAATATATCTTGGGCTGAAAAGAAGAAAATAATTAATATGGTTCAAAAACATGTATGTGGTCACTCAAATTATGATGATATAAAACTATTGTTACAAGGAAATTTTATAAGGGACGATGAATGCAAAAATATTTATCAAGCATAATTGACTCCTGCAAATTTTGTGATGTCACAAAAAATCCATCTCATCCTCGTGCAGTATCTTTAAGCTCTATTTCTCGCGGATTTAATGAATTGATTTGTGTGAATCATTTTTTTGTGGAAAACTTGGATATTACACATTATGGACTCAGTTACCAGGTATTCAACTGGTTCAATAGTGCCCTCCTTACGGATGGAAAATTGCACTGATTGTATTGAGACTCTCTGGTTAACACCATTTTCGGACCCTAACAATTTAATGGGAGATCAGGCGTTTGACAATGATAATTTTAGAAGCTATCTTGAGGAAAGAGGAATTTCGTTTTGTCCTATTGGTTCCCGCCGCCATAAAAAAATTATATTGAGTCAAAACATAAAATATTGAGAGACATTTATATCCGTTTAAAAATATCCGATTCTTCTGCAAGTAATACGGTTCGTATTGCTCGAATGTTTCAAATATCGAATGATTTATATGGAAATGATGTTGTTTCTTCATACGAGCTTGCCACTGGTCACACTCGACCCATCGATAATTCTGGTCCTCGAAGTCTACCAAATGATTTAAGAGAAGCTCATAATGAGCTAATAGCCAAGAGGAAATTAAATCTTATTCTAAAATCAAAGTCTGTGACCGATATTCCAATTAATGTTGGCGATATTGTGGAAATTTTTATTCATCTACCAAATCAGAAAAAAGGATCTTGGTCATCGCCCAAACCAGTATTGAAATTCGACAAAAAATCTCTTATCGTCACAGTACCTGGATCCAATGGAAAATTTATACATGCTGCAATTGGAGATGTCCGACATTCCGTTTCATCTAATGAACTAGCATACCAAATTCAAAAGGCGAATGATTTATTGAATCAGCCTATTGGATATTCTGTGGAAGATATTTCTGATGAAACAAATATTACCGAAGTGAAGCATGTGGGCGAAAACAATTTTGACGATCATTCTGATGATGGTAATTTTAACTCAAATATGAATACTGATGTCGAAAATTATAGAATCAGAATTGATGGAAATTTATCAGAATCTAAAAACATATTATCTCTCGAACATGTTCCGATTGAATCTGAACTTAGTTCCCTGCACCCTGAAAATTTAATTCATATCCCTATTGATGAAAACGATGGAATTGATGCGCATGAAATTGAGTTGTTACCTAGAACGGAATTGAAATCATCTGAACAAAAAGATCTGAGTTTTTATCATAAAAGGTTTGGATCTAAAGAATTTTTACTTCATCAAGCATCTGGACTTCCATCTCATATTATTTCAAATGCGTACAATACGGAAAAAAAATTTTCTCACTACGTGTTCAAAAATTCATGTTTCAAAAATTCCTCCCGACTCGAATGTAATATCCAGTCACGTTTTATACAAAATAAAATTTTGGATGATGAAAAATATTATTGCAAGGCTCGAATTGCTCCGCATGGAAATGAGGACAAGGAGAAAAATAATTTGAGAACTGATTCGGAATCTTGTTCTCCGATGGCAATTAGAATTCTCTTATCAATTGCTACAATTTTTAAATGGAATTTATCAAAGGTTGATTCAAAAGATCTATTTAGCTCTCTATCTACTTGTCGTGTGCCTGAAGACAAACCTATTAGAGCGGATGTTCAATTAATTCGATATAATTTCGAAACGAACAAAATCAAGAAAATGCTATGGATACCTGGTTCAATTAATCCCTCCGACCCGCTCACAAAAAAGGACAGTCCTGTATCTGACATGCTCAAGCTCCTTTTATTTGATGGATCTATATCTATGGATATGAGTAATATTTTATCTCGGGATTCATCTAAGTCAACAGGATAAATTTAGTTCAATATTTCAAAGGGGAAGTAGTGTGAAAATTGACCAAATATTTTAATCTCTATCCCGGTGTCCTACAGTGATGCTGAATTGTGGAGCAATATTTTTATTGAGGCCCACAATTTATATTTATTATGAATCATCAAGGAATAATTTTATCTATTTTACACTGGCACTATTTTATGCTGAATTCAGTGTGAAATAATTTTTATGTCCTACAGTTGGGTTTTTATATTATACAGGCTATAATTATTGCATTTACGCTACCAACAAATTATTATCTGGATGATTGCTTACCTGGAAAATACTGCAATAATTATTGCTGAGCCTAAATTATGTCTACCAAAATTATTGAACGGCTCACCTGATTTTTGTAGCAGGTTCACCCTGGTGTAGAGTATAAGTAGTCTAGGTTGTTAGAAATATTTTTACATCCTCAAGCTATCGAAATATTCCCCTCGATCAGATATTATTAAATTTGGTTTTCTATTCATTATTCATTCTAAGTCCGATTGTGGCATTTATTTATTTATTCAAGTTGGAACTATTTATTATTATTTGGATTTACCTATCCCAATTATTTTGCAGTTAATGCCACAGTAGAGTTAGCCTAACCTAATTCTGTTTCTATTTCATGTAAAAAGGAGAAGCAACTGTTTTTCTGCTCCAATCGACTATATGTATCTTAGATTACCTTCAGTCCTCTTCTCCAATCAAATCAGTCTTGCTATTTTTTGCAAACAGTTTCACTCTTCTAAAGATTTTACATTCCAGCCACAAGGGATTGGTTTTGGTTACATGAAAGCTAGACTTGAGAGAAGATTTTATCTTCAGACCTGAAAATGGTGGCAACCGTCCACTCAATCAAATCCTGCCATTTTAACCCATATTTCAAAGGCAGGAGTAAAATCTTATGTTCCAGCCGGCTGTTCAGTAGAAACTACGCGGATCAATACAGACCGTACTATTTCGTGGCGAGGCAATGTAGTTTTCAGACACTATGATAACGAGAGATAAACCAGCAATCGCAAATTTGTGCGATCATCTAAAACGGCAACAGCCTTCACAGGTATTAACAAACTACTTGGATTATAATTGTCTTTCGCCGACCCTCTATCTAACATGAACTCCTGGCTAGGAAGACATTATTTTTAGCATGACTACTGCTTAACTCGACGGGCAAATATATATGATGTGGTACATGTTTCGATTCATCAGCAAGTTTCTTATTCCATCAAACACGAGGTGATGTTTATATGGACGCAAGATATATATCGTAGACTGCTATTAATTGCCTCAGTTGAGGTGAAGGGGGAAATGTTTGGGTGGTTTACATTTGAGAGATATTTTCGCCTGATGGATTGGTCTAAGGAAGAGGTGAATGAATGGAATCACGCTTCAAAACTACAGTGATTCCAATGTGTATGAAAATTTTCAGTAAACAATTCGCCAAAATCCCCGAAATCTGAGGCCTTTTGTCAAGAGAATGATACCATGTTGTAATTATGGAAGATAACGACCACAGAGATGATTCGTTGTGGGACAAATCTACAAGAACGGTTTGGATGAGGGCTTCAGTTCTGATCTGCTGAACTTCGCTAAAGAGGGATTAAGAAAAACAATATAAAAATGCAAAATTATCTACCCACTCCTCCTGCGGCCCTCCGACAATCGCATTTCGACTCCTAGCCGCAAACAGAGCAGCGTAGTTTCAAACTCCCAGAAAATCAGCAGCAGCGACTGAGTAACAAGAGAGTCAAAATGAAATCCTGCCAGTTTACCACTGCTGTGGCAGTTCTCTTGGTTCTGTTAATGACATGTCATGCTCAGTTCGATGTGTTCAGATCTCGTGAACTCGCCTCGGTCGGTGGCAACACAAGCTTACTGATGGATAGCGCTCGAAGCAGAAGGAGGTTTGGCAGGGCTGTTCGATTGCTACGAAGGCAGTTTCCGACATGGCCAAACGTTTGTATTGCTATTGATGGAAGTAACTCTATCGATGCTCGCGAGTTTGAGTTGCAAAAGCAGTTTGCTGTGTTGCTCGTAGCGGCTGTAGGTGGCTTAGAAGGTAGCCAATTCGCAGTAGTCGAGTACGGTGGCATTGTGGACCCTGTTTTTGAGTTGCAACCGCCAAGTGTGGAAGCATTATTCACGATCCTGGCGGATGAGTCGCTACAATCCCCGATTACTTTCGTTGGTCCTGGAATTCAGTGGTGCACATCGCAGTTCTCCCAGATGCCGGCAGCTGTGAACAAAATTGTGATTCTTGGGGACGGCCAATCTACGTTTGGAGACAGAGGGCCGTTCGGTGCAATCGGATTGGCCGAGGCTTTTGAAGAGGACGGGGTTGGGAATGCCATTTGCACCGGTCTAGTTGGTCGAGGAGATTCTATTGGGAATCGGGCTTTCTTTCTAGAGTTGGTTCGCGAGTACGGGCACGGGTGAACGCTGTTCCGCGCTGGCCCGTGATAGTCAATATTATCACGGCATTGGTCGGACAAATCTGTGATGCAAGCGCGTAATTTTCAGAACATGACAAACAAGGGATCTTTACTCCTTGCTTATCTTGAGTGTGCACCGACTAACCCACTTTTCAGGTACAAACGAGCTGGATGGATGGATGAAATGGGTCACGTGCAGTGGGGCGCGCGACAAATGACATGTGAACTGGCCAATGAGGGAAACGATTGACTGGTCATTTGATAAATAAAATTATACCCGGTGCTAATTATTATTTCATCTTCTCTCCTGATAAATAGAGGTATTTCGAGCCCATTTCTGCAAAATTTGTTTATCCATCTCTAAAGCAAGACTTTGGATAGCATTTGCATAGATAAGGAAAATCGGAAGAATCGAAGTATCCTACAATCGAACACATTAAATGTTAATCGCAATATCCTAGTGGGTCATTCAAGCCAATACTGTGGTCTAAATTGAAACAATACAGTGTATGGGCCCTTCATATGCAGGCTGGGGTGATAATGAGCTTCCAATTTTTGTATTGAATAATAGCGTTCTTTCTTAATTTGAGAGGTGGAATAGTGAACTGTTGTTACTTGGTTTTCTGCCTTCACCCTAATTAATCTTGAAAACCATGGGATAGACCGGATATATCTTCCAAGAGTAAAACACCCAAACCTTTCCCCCCTGATTAATCACGCAAGCCCGGTGACGTCGTACCTCATGACTCGGCCTCAATTTCAGACTCTCTAGTACACGGCTGGCCTCAAGGTAACTTTTTAGGGAGCATAGTTCCTTCCCCATTACTGTGTCGGTATACCCCTTTTTGAGTCGATTGTGGCTGTCTGGAAAACTCTAGGATAGATCGAATACACCTTCCAACAGGAAAGACACTCAAACCTTTTCCCCTTTAATACACAGACCTGCGCCCCTAGTCTTCGGAAAATAGCCGTCCTACATCCCTGTTCAGTAAAGCACCCCAATTTCCCCCCTGATTAATTGCAACCAACCATATCTTTATAATATTAAAGCACTCTCATAGGAGTAAATTGTCGAGAGAAGAGATATTCATAACCAACTACCCCAAGAAGGAGGTGTTGCAAGCGACAAAAGTTCTACCGTGGTACAGTTGAACGAATAAAAAGGAGTGTATATGGAAGAGAGTTGAGAGGTCTACAAACTAAGTGTGGAGGGGGCATAGTCTACCACTGATGCTCTGTGAGCAGCGTAGGAAAAAGGATTCTTGGGTCTGAAGTTGACTCTCAACTCCTTACTACTCAGGACTTGGCTTGAAGTTGTCTGCCAACTCGCTTGACCTCTCCATGAGGAAGCAGTTTACTCAGCTTATATAGACTTTTGGCTACCCCTAAAGTCCGAACAAAGCTACAGAAGATACCAGGAAATGCACACAAACAATTTCTGTGGATGATATACTATAAACAAAAGATACTTAAGAAACTAACAATCAATGAGGTCCTCTTATTTCCCATTCTTTAAATCAGATCCATACAACTCCTCTAATAAATCCATGCTGTCCAAGCAGTCCCCAGAAATATCTGCGAACGGCTCATAGCTCCCTATTCCCTCCTGGGAGATATCTAAACTGCTAAAGATATTTCCATCCGGTTCCAGCGTCGGAACCACTTGTTCCATACTCTCCAGTCCAGGCCCCACCAGTCCAACACTTTCCGTGCCCTCTGTTCCCTCATCCACCTCGTCCTCTTCCTCGTCCTCATCATCCTTCTCTTCTTCCTCTTCCTCCTCTTCCTCCTCTTCCTCCCATCCTTCCCCTGAGTCTCGTACACTAGCTCAGGAGCTAACCAATCCTCGAAGGACCCTCCGCTCTCCTCCTCGACTTTCTCAGTCTCATCCTCACTTACCTCCCTCGCCTCTTCTTCTATGAAGAGGCGGCGAACGAACTCGATGATTTTCTTCTTAGTTTGCCACCGGATGTATTCTTCGGCATCGGTTGGCCGGTAGGCGGCGAGGCGGAGGCCATTGATGAGACGGGAAGGGCGGTTTTTGGAGATAGGGACAGAGGGGCGATTTGACGTCATATTTCTGGAAAAGGGGTGAGCGGGGTTGCGGGTGTTGACAGGAAGGGTAATCAGCTTATCAAATCGTTGGTGGTAGGAGTGATGCTGCAGCGAAAATGCTATAGCACTTTAAATAGGGGCATGTCTTTGGTAATCATCATGGACTTGGTCAAAAAAAGTGATACTGCGGCCCTGGATTTGCATGAATTCGGGGGCATCACAAAAATCTGCGTGATGAAATATCGGAACTGAATTTGGGAGGCGAAGTGACCACGAATTGAAAGGCGTCTCTTTGAAGGGGGAGGACCAAATATTCAAACATAAAATAGAAAATGGAGTTGTACAGTGAATTTGGATTCATAAAGGAAAAAGATGTCCAGAATTTGTTTTGGGAAGACAAAGGTAGGATGGATTCATTAAGGAAAAAGATATTCAGAATTTGTTTTGGGAAGACAAAGATAGGACGATTGGTCAAGGACGGATTTCAAGATGCGAAGAGGACCTTTTTCGTTCCGACACACTCCACAATCAATGTAACACTCTGATATGAAATGTGATTGGTTTACAGTCAAAACATCTGTCATAGTAAACGAATCCCCTCTTTTCCCTTTCATATTCCTCCCTTGATTAATTTGGACGTTTTCACAGAGGGGGAGAAATTTCTAATATGTAACTTGGGAATTGAGTGCGTCAAAATCTAATTCGTTGTACGTCTACAAGTAGTTACCTAGCTGGACATGGTATTGTAGATTAGTCTTCTTTCTCGTGCTACTATTCTGTTTATGTAAAATTTCAGAAAATTTCTAATCACATTCCTGGTTGGTAAATGGGGAATACGAAGGTTTTATTTACTGTTGCACATGTACATAAAATGTTGCCGCAGGCGCAGCTGGTAGTGCACTCCACCAGTAAGTAGAGGGGAGGCCAGAAAGCAAAGAAGCCGACTTTCTGAAAGTAGTAAGACACTTACTCCTAGAGCTGGAATGACCGCCACGTCATAAGAGGCTTCTGCGGGACGCCACAGGGGGACACCCTCGACGGTCTCGTTTTCGACCTGGTGCCGCATCCTATAATACTCGCAATGCAATAGATCTTGGATTCAGAGGAAGAGGAGGAAAGAGATTTGGAAAGTTTGTTACTTCAACTCTGGTACCACGATGATGCATACAATATCGCGCACCAGAAACAACCTGTGAAGCGATAGAGATTCTTTTCCATGCAGATGCCGAAAGCCGAAGATTGCACTTTTCGCTACCGAAGTGCACTGTTTGGTGTGCTGTAGCTCTTCCAGGGTCAGTAAAGTTTCTAGCCAGACGAAACTAAGCAAGATTAAAGCGAGGGTACTTCTAAATTGATCGCCCTTGTTGGTACTGAGAATACACTTCTCAGTCCTTTACGAACGATGTGGTGTCCAGTTCCTAGATATTGTTGAATCAATTAGTAACTGGCTGCAAGTGCGACCGAACGCAACGGAAGTTCGTAGGAGTTGTTTACAGATGTGTACAATAAGGTAATTATTCTTCTTCTATGTGCATCCAAATGTATTAGGGCGCAGTGCTGGACAAATCAAGATGCTGAGATGTGCGAACTTGTTAATTCCTAGTGATTACTAGTCGTAGGCTCACTCTATATAATTTGATAGTTCTTAGCTAGCTATTAAAGACTAAAAAGGATAAATGTGTTTTGCAATAGGTTATGGACCCATAATTGTTCTTCTAGTCACTCAACAAATAGCAGTGGACCAACTCTTCCTTGCTTAAAAGCTTACCACTCACTATTCGCATTCTTTTATTCCGTTAGTGTCAGAGATGGATAAATACAACGATATAATCAAGGTCGGAATTCCGGCTCTGAAGGCGGATAGTTATTTCGCCCGTCGAATAATGTCGAGGTGGTGCTCAATGGCAAAGGTCTATGGACTACGCCAAGGGGCCATTCGAGAATAAGGATGTAAGCACCCCGAACACTGTCGTGGACGGTCACGCAGAGGAGAATGGATTGAATATCGCAAAGAACACGGATAAATTCGTCGAACGACCCAGGAAGGAAATCCAGAAAAAAGATCTTGCGCTCACGTATATTTTCACCTCACTTGACGCTTCGTGCAAGGCCATGATGCGCAAGATGATATGTCCGTCGAAGCATAAATGACTTTCAAAACAGCTTTTCAAGCTTTGTATGAGGCATCAATGATGCGAATTTGTCAAAGCTGCAGAAAGCAAAGCTGCAGAAGGGAGGGACGATCGTGGCTTACTCTAACAGGATGCTAGAGTTGGTTGCCTAGCTCGAGAGCGCAGGTCCACACTTTTGCAGGAATAGAGAGAAAGCATGCACTGCTGAGAGGTCTAACTAAAGACTTCTAAATCGTAGCGGGGGCAATCATGGACGGTAAATACCCTACCAGATTCGTTTCAAAACTAATTGTTGTAAAACCGTTTGTATGAATCTGAGGTTGTCGAGGTGAGTGCGCTGTTGACTCAGAAGGGGATGAAGAGGGGTTTGTCATGTGGCAGGGTGGGACACTTAAGCCAAGGAATGCTGGCATAACAAGACTGAAAAGAAGAGTGGCAACAAACACTAAAAAAAGCACAGGCGCACCTGCTTCGTGTGTGGAAGGGAAGGGAACATAGCCCATGACCGCTGAAGTAAGAAGCAAGAACACAAGAATTATGCTACGGCATTGGTGGATGTACCAAAAGCGATGTTAAACGGTGCCAAGGGCCTGGAGTCGAACCGATGGGTTCTCGATTTCGGATATGGAAGGCATATGACTATCCAACGCGAGAATTTTATGAAGTTCACAAACGCAGAACGGGATTTACATATTGGTAACAATGATGAGTTAGCGTCTTTGGGGTATGTTACAGTGATGGTTTCGACTACCGTTAAGGAGAGGAAGGGCATAGTAATGATGAAGAATACAATCTACACCTCTGACTTGATGTGAACTTGATTTCGCTGTCCCAGGCAAGGCGAAATCATTTCAAAGCCATTATTGAAAATGAGCGTAACGATCCCTGCTTTGTTGTGCTTTGGATGATGATGCAAAAACCGTCGAACACAACTAAGATGGTGGTATTTGAGATAACCCACGGGTTAATCGAGGCGATCTTTAGTGTGTGCGGCGGGATGGTGAACCTAAGAAGGAAAGCAATGCGCCAGAGTGCCATGCGCGATTGGTACATTGTAGTCATGGCGTCATGAGGGAACCTTTGCCCTGCGTCATTTGCATTAAGGAATCGGATCTTAGCAGCACAGTTTCGAAGTGTGAGCCACGTGCACTTGGAAAGTCGACGCATACGCCATGGAGATCCAAAAAGAGACAATCAATGCAAAATAATTGGGATAGGTATATCCAAATAATAATAAATAGTTCCAACTTGAATAAATAAATAAATGCCGCAATTGGACTTAGAATGAATAATGAATAGAAAACCAAATTTAATAATATCTGATCGAGGGGAATATTTCGAATGCCCGAGGATGTAAAAATATTACTAACAACCTAGATACTTATACTCTACACCAGGGTGAACCTGCTACAAAAAATCAGGTGAGCCGTTCAATAATTTTGGCAGACATAATTCAGGCTCAGCAATAATTATTGCAGAATTTTCCAGGTAAGCAATCATCCAGATAATAATTTGTTGGTAGCATAAATGCAATAATTATAGCCTGTATAATATAAAACCCAACTGCAGGACATAAACATTATTTCACACTGAATTCAGCATAAAATAGTGCCAGTGTAAAATAGATAAAATTATTCCTTGATGATTCATAATAAATATAAATTGTGGGCCTCAATAAAAATATTGCTCCACAATTCAGCATCACTGTAGGACACCGGGATAGAGATAAAATATTTGGTCAATTTTCACAATCAAATGATGCTACGCGACTGATCGAACGTTTTTGAATGACGTGGTGGGTCCAATAATGTTGCCCTCACTGGGCAAGTCGAAATATTTTGTGAATTTATTAGATGAATACAGCGGGTATTCAATTGTGCGGTTCTTGCATCGCAGGAGTGAAACAACAAGCACAGTAGCTGAGATGTACGGGAGATGGGGAATTTGTTCAATGCACCGGTTGGGAAGCTCTGCTGTGTCAGCCGGATGACAGTCAAATGGGTCAGGTCGGACGGCGGTGGGGAGTGTGTTGGACACTCATTTCAGAACTGGCTAAAGCAGAGGGGTGTGGTACTTGAGGTGACGACTGCTTACTCGCCGGAGTCAAACGGGCGAGCGGAGCGTCTGAACCGAACCATCATGGACATGGCACAAACCATGGTGCTGAGCACGGAAGGGGGCAGAAAAATTTTATGAATAGAGGAAGCGAACACCGCTTGTTACATCCGAAATCAGCTAGTGTCGCCAAGTTGTAAGCGCGACTGCACCCTCTTCGAGGTCGTTCATGGAAATAAGCCCGACATCATCCACCTGCGCAAATTTGGGTGCAAGAAGTTTGTTCAAAGCCGAATTAAAGCGGGTCGACAAGTTAGACTCTCGCTATGAACCGGGACGCTCATAAGCTATTGCAAAGTTGACGCTTATAGGTTGTTGTTGGCAGATATAAGACCCTTGCGGAACAAAGTATGTTGCCTTCGATGAATTCACGGTATCCGAAACCGAGGCGGGCGACAACTTCATCACGTTTTATCTGCAACAAGGGCCAGGACTCTGCTGGACGACTTGCTAGAGCACAAGAACGATACCAATAAGGCACTAGATGACAAAACCATCGATTTGAGGGAGTCAAATGCTTTGATTAATGTGATAGAGGTCCGGTGTGGTAGCACGACCACAAAAGCGAAAGCCAACACACGCCGCCTGAAGTTAATGGGGGAATAAGCGACCAAGGCGACAGTATGCGCAATATCGACCTTGAGAAATTGACTTATTATCCAGTAATACGTCGTGGAACATCACACAGCTTGTCAGGGACCCATCCGGTTAGGGTATGAAGAAGCGCACTTGGTGTTGGAGGCATCTTCTGAGGATGACAGAAACCTGCATCTTACGAAGACGCTCTTTCGAAAAACAATACTGTAGAATGACTAAAAGCGAGCGCTTTTGAGTTTAACTCGTTAATGGAACTGGACACATGGGACTTGGTAAGGGTCAATGCTGGTAGGAAGGTCATTCGGACCAAATGGGTCCCCGATTTAAAAAGGATGGGAAGGTCAAAGTGATTAGGCATAAGGCTCGACTGGTAGCAAAGGGGTTTTGGCAAATACCTGCAGTGGACTTTACAGAAGTATCCTCCTCTGTCTGTAATACGCTACAGTTGCCTCATGATCGCTTTTTCAGTACACTTTGGCTGTTGCAGGTCGATAATCGACGCGAAGAATGCTTTCATAAATGCTCCACTAAAGGCGGACCTTTACTTGCGACAGACGCATGGGTTCAAACGCAAAGGCATTTAGAACCATTCGCATCAACTGAAAAAGGCACTGTACGGTTTATTTCAAGCATCGAGGGAATGGAATATCCATGTCGACAAATTCTCGCGGAACATGGGCCGCGAATGGAGCAAGGCGGACCCAACACTGTACCTACTAAGGACTAGTAAGGATTCTGTGCTCCTAGTCTTTTACGTTGAAGACATTCTGCTGATAGGGAACGTGAATCCTGCAGTAAGTAGAAGCATTCAATATTTCGAAAAGTACCAAGATAGGTATCTCAAATACTGAGATACTCATCTTGGAAAAGGTTGATAGGCTTTTGGTAATGTCAGTCGAGGGCAGTGGGTGCGAAGTTAGCTACACAACCAGCCGATGATTGGGCGCGTATTGAAGGCCTCGGAATAACCAAATGGAAACGGTTGGCTACGCCCCTTCTAGCGGGGTTGATTTGAGTGCTGGAGGTGGTAATGTGTTGTCAAATTCAACTCCTACAAGCAGTTAATCAGGGAACTGATGCATATGGCCAGTACCGTGAGGCCAGATATAACATATGCTGTGCACTACTTGCGCGATTCATTATTTTGGAAGGGCGGTAAACGTATTCTGAGATATCTAAAATCCACGAAGGTACTTGGAATGAGGTACAGAAATGGGTGAAACGGTATCATGGTAGCTTTTTCGGATGCGGATAGGGCAGCCCAGTCGCAGATCAATCCGCGGCTATTGTTTCAAGTTTGCGGGTGGGCTCTGGATTTAGCGCTCGAAGCAGCAGAGCATTGTTGCTCAGAGCTTAAAGGAAGCAGAGTTTATAGCTCCGGCATTTTGCGTGAGGGAGATCCTTTGGCTCAAGAAATTCAAGGATCTTTGGAAGTTTGTGGTACCAAATGATGGTGTGGACCGGATGTTTAATATTTCCATTGGTGAGGACAACATTTTGTGCATCAAGGACGCACACACCTGATAGTCTCTGAGATGTCTAAACATGTGGATATCAAGTACCAGTTTCTTGTGGACCATGGAGAGAGGGAACGTTGGACTACAATTCTAATCAACTGAAAAGACAGTGGCTGATAATATGACAAAGAACTCAAGCGCATCAAGTTCATTGAGATGATGAAGTTGATTGAAATGTGCGAGATATCCTAGTGATTGGACATGAAGTTCGATCGCAGAGGAGGTGTTGAAACAATTACTAACTGGCTACAGGTGCGGTCGAACGCAACGGAGGTTTGTAAGTGTTGTTTACAAATTTATATAGTACGGTAATTAATCTTCTTATATATGCATCCAAATGCATTAGTATACAGTACTGGACAACTCAAGTTACTGAGTTGTGTGCACGATTTAACTCTTATCGATAACTAGTCGTATTACTCTATATAACGTAATAGTGCGTAGCCAGCTAGTCAAAACTAAAATGGATGTATGTATGTTTTGCAACAGATATTGGCTATTAAGGGTAACATTTCGGTCGAATATGGAAAACACAGCAGATTTGGGTTTATTCTATGTAGGCGGGTTGTCAAATTACGTGATATAACGATTCATAAGGCACGTCATCAGAAAATTCATCAGCCTTGCTTCATCAATTCAAGTGAGATACACGTTCATGCTTTGCAGAATCTTAGATGTTGTTATATGCATATGCGATTTCATGTGCGGGTATCTTATAGAGCATCGTGTAGTCTTTGAGTTTGATGTATGGCCTTATATTTGGAAGAAAGCCTCTGAGGGAAATTGTCGGGTGGTTAAATTGAATTCGTTCATGAAGCGTGTTAAAATGGAACACTTAAAAAGATTATTAGATGGCTACATATTACACATGGCTAGGGAGAGAATAAAGGGTTATCGTAACACAAGAAACGTCACTTCTCCTCAGCTGTGCTAACACTCGTGACCATTTTTATGTTGATATTAGACACGTGGAGTTCCAGCTACTGAGAAACTGTTTCAGCGTATGCAAAATATGAATCTTGTCGGGCGCAGTGCTCCCATCCTGCATCGATGGAGTCGGGGAAGAGTCCCACTGGATGATGAAGGACTGTGTCCGAACATTGCCAGTTGTATTACTGGACTCTGAGTTATTCCTAGAACTATATATGCCGGCGAAACCCAATGAAGCGAAATAGATATCTCTTGAGGTAAGGCTTATATCCACGAAGGACATCGAGGCTGTCACTTTCCTAGCTTTTACCTCATCCGACGAAAAGTTGTGCAGTAAATTGCTACCAAGATGTATTCAGGAACTGGAAACGCACGGAGCAGCTGCAGAAGTTCATGAGAGGTGGTTGAGCTCTTGCCTACCGTCTAGGACTATGACTATCCCATTCAATGTAATTTGCATAAAAAAGCAACATTGAAAATGTGTCCTCTACTCGTCAAACAGAATGAACAGGAAACTCCATTTGGCCTGCAGTATTGGCGAATTAGATGGCAGCGGGCGCTGTAAAATTTGACGACACGATGGACAGCTGTTTGGATGGTAGCCGGGGACTACGCGACTCAGCAAATTTTCGAGAACTGCAGTTACCAGTCAAGCTGAAAACGGAATAACTATCTTTGAGGGTAGGATTCAGATCCGCAAAGGGGGGAATGTTTCGGTGTTTTACTCTTGGAAGATAAATATGATCCTTCTGCAAAGTAAATTTCAGTCGTTGCCTTCCTCTCCTCAGCTCAGAGACCCCAAAGTTGTGCGCAGCACTTCTGTGGCCTTTAATCAGATTTCTAGCAACTTATCAGGACACTTTGGACGATAGATGGATCTATCGAGCTTGATCACTACAGATCAAGATATAGAGCTTGATCCCTTTTATACCACAATCAAGGATTATACCGTCTAGTGCCTCCTAGTCCTGGAAAACTCCATCGCAGAAGGCATTGACATATGCAATCCAACCTTCGGAAACAACAAGAGGCAAGGTTTTCATGCTCCGTATCTCTCCCCAGTGCGAAATAATGGGTGTACTGGCCCAATCCCAGGACTCGAACAAGTATTTAACATAGAGATAATTATCGGTGTACTTCCAGTAATATTTTCGAGTCCCACTTTTCGCACGGCAGATACCATGCCAAAAGAAAAACAGCTCCGAAATGCTCGACTTTTTAGGCAACCAAATCCTCACTAGCTTGCACGGAGGCGAAAGGACGAGGCGTCCCGACCATCAGGTTTGTCCACTGGCCACTAATCTAAAAAGGGAGGCTTGGCACTTAGTTTTAGGGCCACGAGAATGGCTTCATTGCACCGCAATAACAGTACGTGCCGCCGGTCTCACTCAAGCTCAAAGTCCTCCGGGGCGCTCGAACATATTCCAGTTTCTCAAGATTCCGCAAATATGAATGATGAGTAATATGGAATAGCCGGAGGCAGTCGCCTCGATTGAAGAAATGTATTATTTCAATCGAGGCTACCACCCCTGGCTCTGTCCTAGGCCCTCCTCTCAAGTTTTTCAACAATTTCACGTCCCCATCCCCGTCCACTCTTATACTCCCTGCCCTGTACAAGCTGCGGTCTATGAACTTTATTATGGTGTTAATCAACGTACCATACATGAAACCTCCGGAAAACAACGAATTTGTGATTTATTTGCGCCCCTTTTCATTCCGAATCTCTTCGTCCGTCGATATGAATGGGGCATTACGGCGGCACGGACTGTTTCGACATCAACTTCATCAAAGGCACGCTGCCGCGGCCATTATGTCTTTTGTTTCAAGTCTGCTCGCTGGCACTGAGCTTGAATTTTAGGGGAAGTTACTCATTGTTACTCGGTGAAGATTTGTCCCGCATCACGCACCCCCGGAAACGTGGATTCAACCGACTATGCCTTCCCAGCATTTAAATTACCCATATTTGTTAGATACCCTGTAAGCACCGACGGTTAGCATTGTTTGTTGAATACATTGTCAGCACCGACCGCTGACAGCGTCTTATTAATACGAGACCTGTTCCTCCCGTAGGTCTCACCGAAATGTAAATTCCCTCTCTTGATAGGAAAATGGGCGATTCGCCCAGCCCAAACCAGTATTTTTACTGAAGGTAATTTTAAAAGCTGAAAAGCTGAGAGGGCAGACAAAAATCCTCATCTTGAATTCAATGGGTTATGGGCTTATATTTGCACACCTAACTCTGCTTACGAGCACGATCACTTGGAATTACCACCTCCACCTCCATCTCTGTCTCTTGCTAAAACAAGTTGGATGACATGTCCGATTTTGCCTTTCGGCGAATCAGAGTCTCTGCGACTATTTCTGCTCGGAAGCTAAATATAATTTTTGATGGTTTGGTTGGCAAAAACGATGAGAAAGTCATCTAGAATATGGAAGAAACCAGTAACATGTTGGTCAGTTCCCTGTCGAGTCACTTATTACGTGTTTTCCATTCTGTGACAGGCGATCTAGCAGCTATGATGACGAAGCTTAAATGAAAATACGACTTGGAGACCACTGCTTCCAAGATAACTCAGAGGGGCGAATTGATCTCCATTAGGTACAAAAATCTGAAGGAAAGCATGCCCCTCCATGTTGAAAAGGCTGCCGCACTGGTGGAACAGCTCAGATCCATGGTTGTGGCCTGGGATGTACGGCTGCTTATCGTAATTTTCATTGTCTCCATCACCGATGATGAGCTCAAGCCTATCGCGGCCATCAAGACGCTCTCAGATGAAAATCTCAAATGGGAGGACGCGAGCGCACGGTAAATCGAGGAAGTCAAGGACTTAAAGTCCGACCGGGTACAGAACTAAAGGGGAAAAGGTTTGGGTGTTTTACTCTTGGAAGATATATCAGAACTAAAGTAAAGCTCGATGAGCGCTCATGGGCCACCTTTCAGAGTCCTGTACACCGCACTGCTTCTTTCTTCCATAACCCTATCAAAAAGAAAAGAAGTTGGGAGAGGCTGAGTCTATTAAAAGAGAAACCGCGATAATGGTGGTTCTAAGACTCAAAGTCCCACCATAATGTTCGAGTCAAAAATAAACAATGACTGGTCCTGACGAGGCAGAAACCGATCGGAGATGGAAAAGGTGGAAAAGTACAAAAAAGTGGACCGCATAATGCTCGATAGTGGCACGAATGCTCTTACTACGGCAGACAAAAGTCGCCTTTTTTAATCCGAAAGGAACACTACGTAAACCAATTTGGCCGATAACTCTCCTATCAGTTCAGCGTAAATCGGCATAGAGCCCATGAAATTGAAAGCCGATGGTGTTAAAAATACCGCCAGCCTCACGAAAACTCTTTATGCTCCGAACATTGCAACCAGTATGTTATACGTTCCGGCATTGGTGGATAAAAATATCGCTGTTATCAGCACTTCTGACAAGGCTGTTCTTTTCGATCTTGAGAATAGCATGAAGGTGGTCGGGTAGCCCAACAGGAGATGGACGGTTTATTCGAAATTCATGCACATGAAAATCAGTCACGCCGTTTGTTGAAGAAGCCCATGCACTGGAAATCAGCCACGATGGAGATACTCAGAATACTCTCTGCTGATGTTCCACAACAAAAAGCCGCCAGGTGATGAGCAGTTTGATGACGACATCTAAAATGGTAGGAAATCAAAATTTCCGAGTCATTATTAAGGATTACAGTGCCGGTCCCGGCGAAAGGCTCCAGTCTGCGATCACAATTGAACTCATGCTATCGGAGTCCGATAGGTTGTTCTTGTCCGTGGCAGCCCACGACCGAGCACGGCTCCTCTCCGTGCGCACATCCTCCGCCTCATCTGTTTTCTCTTCGCTTCTCACCCCACCGCGGTACGTACATGTCCTCTTCTACGTGGAAAGTTGCTCTGCCTCTCCGTCTCGGCATCGCGCTATTCCCTGGATCTACTCGCGGCCCGGTCTGCCCGGCGCTCGGCCGACATCGCACCCGTCTTAGATCCAAGTGGTCAAATCGCGTTGACCTGCCAATACGAAGACGGAACGACTCGTCGTCATCACATCCTCCGCAACGTTCTTGCCCGCACTGCAAGGAAGTTGGGGTCGTCGCCCTCGTCGAGCATCCGCTCCTCTACCAGGTTCCCAACTCGTCTGGGTATTCGGAGTCCCCCGCGCTACGAATTGACATTTACATACCCGCTGCATACGCATTCACAGTGCCAATATCGCCGTCGACGTTACTGTTGCACACCCCTTCGCACGCCGCCACATTTCGCCAAGTACGGTTACCGCATGCGCTGCCGCCACGCTGGCAGGGCGCGAGAAACATCGTCATTACGGCACTTACTGCAACCAAAACGATATCCTCCTCTCCCCCGTCGGGATTGATATCTATGGCGCCTTGGGCGACGACGGCAAGGGTTTTTTTGCAAATAATTGGGATAGGTAGATCCAATAATAATAAATAGTTCCAACTTGAATAAATAAATAAATGCCACAATCGGACTTAGAATGAATAATGAATAGAAAACCAAATTTAATAATATCTGATCGAGGGAATATTTCGATAGCCCGAGGATGTAAAAATATTTCTAACAACCTAGACTACTTATACTCTACACCAGGGTGAACCTGCTACAAAAATCAGGTGAGCCGTTCAATAATTTTGGTAGACATAATTCAGGCTCAGCAATAATTATTGCAGTATTTTCCAGGTAAGCAATCATCCAGATAATAATTTGTTGGTAGCATAAATGTAATAATTATAGCCTGTATAATATAAAAACCCAACTGTAGGACATAAAAATTATTTCACACTGAATTCAGCATAAAATAGTGCCAGTGTAAAATAGATAAAATTATTCCTTGATGATTCATAATAAATATAAATTGTGGGCCTCAATAAAAATATTGCTCCACAATTCAGCATCACTGTAGGACACCGGGATAGAGATTAAAATATTTGGTCAATTTTCACACTTCCCCTTTGAAATATTGAACTAAATTTATCCTGTTGACTGAGATGAATCCCGAGATAAAATATTACTCATATCCATAGGTATAGATCCATCAAATAAAAGGAGCTTGAGCATGTCAGATACAGGACTGTCCTTTTTTGTGAGCGGGTCGGAGGGATTAATTGAACCAGGTATCCATAGCATTTTCTTGATTTTGTTCGTTTCGAAATTATATCGAATTAATTGAACATCCGCTCTAATAGATTTCTTCAGGCACACGACAAGTAGATAGAGAGCTGAATAGATCTTTTGAATCAACAGCAACATGAAGAGGAATATTGATATTTAGAAGTGTACTGTATGCTGCTGCAATAATTTTTCCTTCCTCGATAGCTTCACCAGCAGCCAATATTTCACCAGATGCAATAGATTTAACAGGACGCCGAGATAGATGTGAATGCCAATAAATTGTATGAAATATTGAATTACAATTTAAGGAGCCAATTAGCAACCCACCAATACATCCAAGTTGCGCATTTGTCGATCCGGCTGGTTTTCCTGCATCAGAAAAAACAACAACTGATAAATTGAAATTTCCAGAAACTTCCGGGCGCCGATACGTGCTTGTAGAACCAAAAGATTTTAAATTCCGAAGCATAGAAGATTGGATAGATAAATCACGAACCAATGGATTTGACCTTTTCTGTTGTAAATAACTTGCTGTAAAGCAGACACTGGAGATGCAACCATACCCAAATAGACAATTGATCCGTTTAACGAATTAAAAGCAAATTTTCAAATGAGTTCATTTCTTCATCAGGTTGTTTTCGACGATTTCTTGATATTGAATGGGGTTCCAGTCCATTTAGCTTTTCATCAGCTGAGACATTAATTTTATAGTCATCAAACTGCATGATTTTAACTCCATTGAAATAAAAAGATCCAGGACTATGTACGATTGTACCAAGCTTATATACTTTCCCAAGATCTTGGATAAATTGCTTCTTATTTTTTTGTCCAGTAATAAGTATATCATCGACCAATTTAACAACAAGCAGAATTAATGATCCTTTTAAACTCATGAAAAATAATTGGGGTATATAAACGACTGATTTCAATCCGAGGTCAAAGAAAGTATTATCAGAGTGTATTTGCCATTTTGCATTCGCGTTGACTAACCCATATGAAGCAGACAGTAATAACCAATAGAAGGATTTTTCAGATTCCCGAGGAGGTCTCACATAAACATCTCGTAATGCTGATCCAGATTGTAAAAATGCAGACTTCACATCAACCTTTGATAAATTCCATTTAAAAATTGTAGCAATTGATAAGAGAATTCTAATTGCCATCGGAGAACAAGATTCCGAATCAGTTCTCAAATTATTTTTCTCCTTGTCCTCATTTCCATGCGGAGCAATTCGAGCCTTGCAATAATATTTTCCATCATCCAAAATTTTTATTTTGTATAAAACGTGACTGGATATTACATTCGAGTCGGGGAGGAATTTTTGAAACATGAATTTTTGAACAGGTAGTGAGAAAATTATTTTCTTCCGTATTGTACGCATTTGAAATAATATGAGATGGAAGTCCAGATGCTTGATGAAGTAAAAATTCTTTAGATCCAAACCTTTTATGATAAAAACTCAGATCTTTTTGTTCAGATGATTTCAATTCCGTTCCAGGTAACAACTCAATTTCATGCGCATCAATTCCATCTTTTCATCAATAGGGATATGAATTAAATTTTCAGGGTGTAGGGAATTAAGTTCAGATTCAATCGGAACATGTTCAAGAGATAATATGTTTTTAGATTCTGATAAATTTCCATCGCTTTCTGATTCATTATATTTTTCGACATCAGTATTCATATTTGGTTAAAATTACCATCATCAGAATGATCGTCAAAATTTTTTCGCCCACATTCTTCACTTCGTTAATATTTTCATCAGAAATATCTTCCACAGAGTACTAATAGATTGATTCAATAAATCATTTGCCTTTTGAATTTGGTAAGCTAGTTCATTATATGAAACGAATGTCGGACATTTCAATTGCCCATGTATAAATTTTCCATTGGATCCAGGTACTGTGACGATAAGAGATTTTTTGTCGAATTTCAATACTGGTTTGGGCGATGACCAAGATCCTTTTTCTGATTTGGTAGATGAATAAAAATTTCCACAATATCGCCAACATTAATTGGAATATCGGTCACAGACTTTGATTTTAGAATAAGATTTAATTTCCTCTTGGCTATTAGCTCATTATGAGCTTCTCTTAAATCATTTGGTAGACTTCGAGGACCAGAATTATCGATGGGTCGAGTGTGACCAGTGGCAAGCTCGTATGAAGAAACAACATCATTTCCATATAAATCATTCGATATTTGAAACATTCGAGCAATACGAACCGTATTACTTGCAGAAGAATCGGATATTTTTAAACGGATATAAATGTCTCTCAATATTTTATGTTTTGACTCAATATAATTTTTGTATGGCGGCGGGAACCAATAGGACAAAACGAAATTCCTCTTTCCTCAAGATAGCTTCTAAAATTATCATTGTCAAACGCCTGATCTCCCATTAAATTGTTAGGGTCCCAAAATGGTGTTAACCAGAGAGTCTCAATACAATCAATGCAATTTTCCATCCTTAAAGAGGGCACTATTGAACCAGTTGAATACCTGGTAACTGAGTCCATAATGTGAAAAATATCCAAGTTTTCCACAAAAAAATGATCCACACAAACCAATTCATTAAATCCGCGAGATATAGAGCTTAAAGATACTGCACGAGGATGAGATGGTTTTTTTGTGACATCACAAAATTTGCAGGAGTCAATTATGCTTGATAAATATTTTTTGCATTCATCGTCCCATATAAAATTTCTTTGTAACAATAGTTTTATATCATCATAATTTGAGTGACCACATACATGTTTGTGAACCTTATTAATTATTTTCTTCTTTTCAGCCCAAGATATATTTTTTGATGTATTGATATTGTTGGAACAAATTGCTGATAGAAATGAGTTTTCAATAGGTTCGGATGATTGTATAAATATATTTCCGGTACATAACAATGATGACCATGATCCACCAATGTTATAGAATCGATTGAATTATTTGCGGACTCGAACTCGATGCGATTGTCCGTCATATGAATAATATTTGATTTTCTTGTGATATTTCTTCCAATAACCCATTGAGATGATCCACTGATTATTAGATGCCTTATTTTAACCTGATTTCCATTGTCTGAAATAGCTGATAAAAATATTGAACCGATCATTTTTCTTTTTTCGCTTGAGTGGTCGCCATTTCCGTATTGCCAGAAGGGCGTGTCCTTGATACATTCAGGAAGTTCATCAAGAATTCCATTCCATTTCGGTAAAATAAATTTCGAAAGTGCTCGTAATTCAACAATACCCATTCCACTATACGGTGCTCCATCATCAAGTAACGGACCTGGGTATAACGTATTTGACGGAGAATCAAGCACCGTTTTTACCATATGAAATGTTACAGAACCAGAATCATTTTAGTCTTTGATATTTTCTGCATTTCCCATTCTAGATGATGAACCTTTATGATAATTTTTAGCACTCTTGCATTTATCTTTTTCATAGGCCCAATGGCCAATTTCTCCACATCGGTCACAAGTTGATTTTGCCTTGAGCGCAGCAAAGTCTTCAGGAGATAATCTTTGCTTATTATTTTTCTTGAAATTTTTCTTTTCTCCGTATGAAATATTTGATTGATTGAAGAGATATATTTTTGAGCATTTCCATATATTTGATTTGTATTTTTTGGTTTATCACATGCACGAATAATAGATGATATTTCTGAATATTTGATTAATTCTAGGATTTTTCCTTTTTCCAAATCGGCTTCTTCATGCTTCGGAGAAGCAGCAGCCAAAATAGATACTCGCTGGTTTGAATCAATTTTGGAATTAGCCAGGAGCAAAAATGATACCAGTGCTTCAGGTAATTTCGAAGTACCAGTAGATGAATGAAATCGGGCAATTTGAGCATCAAACCGTGATTCAAAATTTTTGAAAGACTCACTATCACCACGAGTAGTGTGCAATAGATCTAAGAATTTTTGAAATGTATCTGATATAGATGATAGAGGATCCACCTTATGAATAGCGTTAGCAATCGCTAATGCACCATTTTCAGACTGAATTTCTGTGTCTGGAATTTTCTTACAAATATCAAGAGCTCGTCCAAATAATTGTGATTGTAAGACAAGACCTTGTACTGCCTTAGGAACCTTATTAGAATTTGATGCTGGTAATAAATCATGAACAGATTTCCATTTTTGAACAGCATCAAAATATTTTTCTTGAGGTCCTTTACCATCCGTCCAAGGAGCCGTGCGAAGATCCCATGAAAATTTCGGCCTTGAAGGAATTTCGGGGCGATCTGGGCCCATAACTGCAAAATAATTGGGATAGGTAGATCCAAATAATAATAAATAGTTCCAACTTGAATAAATAAATAAATGCCACAATCGGACTTAGAATGAATAATGAATAGAAAACCAAATTTAATAATATCTGATCGAGGGGAATATTTCGATAGCCCGAGGATGTAAAAATATTTCTAACAACCTAGACTACTTATACTCTACACCAGGGTGAACCTGCTACAAAAATCAGGTGAGCCGTTCAATAATTTTGGTAGACATAATTTAGGCTCAGCAATAATTATTGCAGTATTTTCCAGGTAAGCAATCATCCAGATAATAATTTAGTTGGTAGCATAAATGCAATAATTATAGCCTGTATAATATAAAAACCCAACTGTAGGACATAAAAATTATTTCACACTGAATTCAGCATAAAATAGTGCCAGTGTAAAATAGATAAAATTATTCCTTGATGATTCATAATAAATATAAATTGTGGGCCTCAATAAAAATATTGCTCCACAATTCAGCATCACTGTAGGACACCGGGATAGAGATTAAAATATTTGGTCAATTTTCACATTTTCCCGCTGCCTTGCTTCCTTCGCTGCTTCCCTCGCAGTTCCTCCCCTCAACGGGAGCTCCGCGCCTTTGTTACCCGTTTTGCGTTTAGTCTCCAAGTACTGCAGGCGCGACAGTTTTCCACACGCCATCCGCATCCGTAGTTAATTTATGAGTACCCTCCGCACGCTTCTGTGCAACATTGTACAACCCATAAAGATTTACCACCACTACTACCGACTGCTAGTCGGTCAATTCTGACACTGACATTAATTAATACACTGAAACTGCCGAAGAGAGTACTGAAAACTTGTAAAAGAGTGTATCTAATAGTTTTGTACATGAAACAATCGCTCACTGTGATAATGAGCGTTAATGTAAGTAACGGAGTCGTAAATACAACATCAGTTTTGAACCTTCTTGTTTGACAGGTAGTAAGTTCCAAGTCTATAAAGTAACATATCAAGAATGATGTGTTACCACCGCCGTTATTTGCAGCTGTCTATGGTACTAAATATACGAAAGGAAAATTACTCCGTAGGTTCTCTAGAAGCCTCAAAAGGAAAATCACGGCTGGCCACTTGCACGGTAGCTCTAAATGAAAGATTAAAACTCCATCTACAGACGGTCACCGGTATTTACTGATAGTTGTAAAAGCATTATCCCTTCATACAACTGAGACACCGGATAAACTGCCAAGTTACTTGGAAATGGTCGAGCGATGCACGGATCGGAAATTAAAGTCAATAAATTCAGAGGTTGGCATTGAATTTAACAGAAACTTCAAGTTTTTGAGGCTCAAGTTCTTTTTACCAATCTGACAAAACCCTAAACATCCTAATCAATTGCTCTCACAATTATCGTAACTATCACGAGCACGGACTGCAACTGTCCGCCAGAATCCGACCACCGTTGGGTTATTTGTAATTACGCGCCCAAAAAAAAATGAAGACTGCCATAGTTTCGTGCCACATTCCAGTACTAGCAAGATACCCTTCGAGGTGTTTTATCGTGATTCTGCGCGGTACCTAATACCTCTAAAACCGTTCGGATGTCAAGCTTTTTATCAATTAGTAGATCCAAGCTGAAGTCTTGCGAAGAGCGAAGCTGATAAGGAACATGCTTGCAGCATGTTTGAGGAGTTGTTACCAGATACTAACAGAATATGAGACTAATAGCCCTGTAATTCGGACTAAGCACGTGAACTTCATTGAGGTTTCGTTTCCTCTGAAATTGGATCACTGTAGGCTTGAACAATCCACTGTCAGCTTTGAACCAGATTAGTTCGATGTTGAGTTTGGTGTTTATGCGACATTGACGGTCAGTGGTTCTGATCGTGGCTAATTTGAGCATCACGGTATAAATTCGTCGCCCTTTTCCTTTTATGGTAGCTCCTGATGTATATGAAAGAGATGATGTTGTTTAATCGAACCATCCTAATGATGATGAGCCGCTCATTATAACAATCTAGTTCAACCTGGTTGGTTCTAGGTGGTTCTGGAGGGCTCTGCACGCTTGCCAGCAAGGTATATTTAGCGTGGCAATATTATTTTTAGTTTTATTTTGCGTATGGATTTTTCCAGATGCATTGCTGTATCGCATCTGGATGTTTCTAGATAGTGTTCTACAGTAGTTTAGAGCACTTTGGAACTATGTAGTCAGCATATTCGATATGCGTGATTTCACGCCCATTTAGATGGGTGAAAATCACTATATAAGGGACGGTTATTGTAGAGTAGCGGCACCAAGACCCAACCAACAATTATTCATGAATCGAAGTCAAGGATCTGAGATTATTTTACCTGTCTCCCTTTGTCCCAACTGATATTCCGTTTCACTGGTAGCATCGCACAGTTGGCCGAAGGTAGTCAGGTTTTACCACGACTGTGGGCTGGAGTGCCAGTCGTTGGTAAGTCACGACCTGTGGGCTGGAGTGACAGGTGCGTTGTAAGTATTCTAGTTCTGCAGGGGAACTAGATACGCATGAAGGTATCTTCAATATCTTCGCATACCTTGATTTTGGTTGGTCTGCGCCGAGTCGCCTAACGTATCCTCAAACAACCCTCTCGACTATTGGCTGTTAGCTAAATCGACCGACTGGGACAAGGGCTCGAGTAACGCGCTATAGGTTTGATCAGGTAGGAGCACCATAATTGGGTAGTGCAGTGATTAAGGAGTACCTTTCGGTCGACTCGAGATCATTTCTTATAGGGTAAGGACACCGGAGGGTCTTTAAGAAAAGGCTGGTGGGGATATCCCGAACAGATATTCATCACCGTAACTCTTGAGTAGTCCACGAAGAGTTGCTGTTAGCACTCATGCGGGAAGAGGACTTGTCGCCGTGGACGGTTCCCTACAAGTTTCAAGTGGATTTTAGTATAAGAAGAAGACTTCAAGTGTTTAAGAATAAGTTGGTTAAAAATGTCGTTTTTAAAGCCGAATAAGCGGAGCAGTTCAAGGGCACTAGGGATAGGCTCGTTGTGGAAACTTGGTTGTATCAGCTCGAGCAGTACCTAACGCTGGCTCAAATGCAAAATTCAGAACTATCGTTGGATATGGAGCGAAGATAATGTACGCTACACCTTGCTTGCTGGCACAGCTGCAAGTTGGTGGTTCATGAAAGTTGCCATTAATACAGTTCCTGATTCTTTTGAAAATTTTTAGAATCTGGTAAGAGCTGAGTTCATTCCCTCTGATAGTGTTCGACGTGCAAGAGACAAGCTAAGGACTCTGCATCAGAAGTATTCTGTTGCTTTTTATCTTTCAGGTTTTAGAAATGTGGCTCTGAGTATCCCAGGAATTTCAATGGATGAAATAGTTAGATAAGATTTTCTCTGGACTTAAGCCGCAGGTTAGGCTAGAAGTACTCAAGAGTAATGTTATGAACTTCGAAGAAGCTGCCCGAATTGATATAAATGTTGACAGCGCTTTACGTGGATCTGGCATATTCTCAAGATTTGGTGAACAGTCGAGCTATGTTCCAAATCAAGCTCCCGTTCCAATGGAGATAGGTAACGTGGAGAGATGGTACAACAATGGTCAAGTTCGAAGCAGGAATGGTCGATTTGATCCGAAGAAAGAGAAGTTGTACAAAGAGAACCGCTGCTTTACATGTCATAAAGTAGGCTGTAGGTCGTGGAAACATGATGGTCGAAAGAATAGAATTGCATCGAGTAATGCTCAAGTTATTGATAGTAACCCGGAAAACTAAGGGGTCCGCCGGAAAGAAAGAACGCTCAGGTTCGACCAAGTATGAGTTACTTTAAACGTCTAGCTGCAGAATTTAGGCAATTAAGACAAAGTATACAGGTCCAGTGTTGAAAGAAGATTTTTGCACTGGCGATAGATCTGAAGTTGAAGAAAATCAAAGGATCGTGTGAATGAGAGCTCCGCGATTGGTTTGGAGCGTTAAGTGTCATGATGACAACAACCAGTTCAATGAGGAAGATATTTCAATGAAGGAATTGATCTTACTTGATGGGACATTGAATGATGTTAATGTGTCCGTTCTCAAAGTCGATGGTTGTAATACTAACGTAGTATCAAGGGACTTCGCAGCGCGAAACAGAGAAAGGTTTTTTAAGAATTCAAAGTCCCTGTCAATCATTCAAGCAAGAAATCAGAGAAGTAGCATCTGAATTCATCTCAGAAGTAACATTGAAGATTAGTTCGCATATGTATACATCAAATTGGGTGGTTGCAGATTGTAGATATTATGTGCTTTTTGGAATGCCGTGGCATGTTGAAAACAATCCAGATATAGATTGTCAAGGTTGGAGATGATTCTATTCCTACGACTAAAAGTAATACGAGGGAAGTAAGAGTAACAAGCATTGGAGTTAAGAAATTCCGGAACCTGATTAGAAGAAAGGATCATGGGAGAGATTTCAATGTGTATCAACTTGTTAATGTGAATGAGTCAAAGTTGAATAAGCCCTCAGCAATCAAAGGTCAAAAGAGTGTTAAATTGGAGAAGCTGTTGTCTCATTTTAAGGATGTCTTCAAAGGGAACTGCCCACTGGACTACCACCAAAAAGAAGTGTGGATCATGAGATTGAAGTCGAGAAAGGTTCTAAGCCACCTCATCGTCCATTGTTTCAGCTATCCCCGGCCGAGTTGAAAGCTGCAAAGGAATATGTGGAAGAATTGCTGCAAAAGAAGAAGATAAGACCGAGTAAGTCACCTTATGGATCACCATTATTCTTCGTCCGAGAGAAAGACAAATTGAGAGGTGTGGTTGATTATAGAGGATTTAATTGAATCAGGAAAAGGAACAATGCGACCTTGCCTAGATCAGATGAAATGTTTGATAGGCTTGGTGACGCAAGAGTCTTCTCAAAGCTGGATTTGTTTCCATCAGATACGGGTGAAGCCTGAAGATATTGAAAAAACTGCATTCAATACGAAGTACGGACAGTTCGAATACCTTGTTATGCCGATGGGTTTATGCAATGCCCCAGCTACTTTCCAGTCGTTAATTAACCGTATCTTCTATGATTATATTGATATCTTTATGGTCGTATACATTGATGATCTTCTAATATTCAGCAAGGATGAAGAGAGCTATCTCAACCATCTGGAAATAGTACTAAGTCGCTTGAGGAACATGAGCTTTATGTATCTCCAAAGAAAATGTGATTTTCTGAAAACGGAGATTGAGTTCTTGGGCTTCATAGTCTAAAAAGATGGTCTCCGCGTTAACCCAGGAACGGTTAATATTTTGAAGACATGGCCAAAGCCGAAAAATGTTACAGACATTAGAGGTTCTATTGGCTTACTTAAATTCTTCCGCAAGTTTATTCCAAAGTTCTCGAAATTGCAGCCCCATTGACGGCTCTGAAAAAGAAAGATATCGGTGTTGGCAGAGAATGAGAAGTGCGATGAAGTATTTCAGAAGTTAAAAGATGCAATCACCCAAGCCCCTATTCTTGTTGCCCCAGACAGGAACAAGAGTTTCAGAGGTCATGTTGATGCCTCAAAATATGCGATTGAAGGAACTTTAACACTACTAGATGAGAATAGAAAGGATTGTGTTATTGCCTTCTATTCTAAAAAGATGTCTCCTACTGGGAGAGATTACTTTGCAAATGATAGGAGCTTCTTGGTTTGATATGTTTCCTTCAGAGGCTCAGATTTATTTGGAAGGTTCATCATTTGAGATTATAAATGATAATCAGGTCCTCAAGCATTTATTCACCAAGCCTAAGTTGAGTCGAAAAGAGGTAAGGTACATCGAAACGCTTGGTAATTTTGGCATTTTCCAATTACCCTGAAGCAAGGAAATATTCATGTACTTGGTGATGCTTTGTCAAGAGCTCCTCATATATCAACTCTAAGGATATAGATAACCCTTCAGTTAACGATGTGGAAGTGTTATCATTTGATCTTGATGACATCCTTCGCAGTTATGATGATGATAAGTTCTTTGGACCTATTATCAAAGCCTTAAATGGAACCTGGCCTTCTGATCACATTAAGAAGTTACAGCTTGAAAAGATAATTCATATGTTTAGGATGGAAGGAAAACGACCGATGTATGGTAGGAAACTGTGTGTTCCAAGGAAGACTGTTTCAGATATACTGCACTTAGCCATGATTCGAAGATAAGTGGACATTTTGCCTTATATAAAGACTTTATCAAGACTTGCTAACTATCACTGGAGACACAAGTGTGGGTGTTGAGCGCACAAAAGGTAATCGATGGTTGAACTGTTGGTTGATGCTTCCGGTAAACAGGCCGGAACATCAGACCAGGGTTTATATAGAAAAAGTACTCAACACCAGCAGAGATAAATTGTAACTAAACGGTACTGAATTCAAAGGTATTCTAGAAAAAGCGACCCAGAGGTATCAAACTACAAGGTTCTGAAGGTCCATCAGTATAACAGACAGCAACGAACATCATGGCAAAGTCCCATTGGTCCAATTGCAAGTAGGCATAAAGTGGTTGCTGATTGGTGGGTGCGAAATGTTTCGAGAACCACGGGAGATAGCCATGATGGATCCATGTCATTGGCTAGGACAAAGAGGATATATATGCTTTTACACTGGTGCGTGAGTACAGTGCACAAGTTGCAATGATGTCTTCTTACAGTGTAAATCCTTGTACAGGTTACCGGAGGGATACTGTCAGGGTATTTGGTGATTTACGGGCATAATCGCAACATCACTCCCCCCTACGAAGAAGAATCGCCCCGATTCTTGTATTCGTATAGCAGATCTTGACAATTTTTCAGTTCATTTTCTGATAGCCATGAGTTCTCGTGATCTGCATATCCTTTCCATTTAATGAGATATTTTGTTTTTCCGTATTGTTTCTTGTGACTGAGAATTGATTCGACTTCGTATTCTTTATGTCCATCTTGAACCTGTATAGGCGGTGGCGGCGTAATTTGGCGATAGAATTCATCTTCAAAGTACGGCTTAAGGAGACTAGCATGGAAAGCATTGTGAATTCCCCTGTCGATCATTGGCTGGGAAAGATTTAAACGGTACGTAACTCCGTTTATATCCTCAGATATTTGAAATGGACCACAAAACTTTGGGTTCAGTTTTCGAGATCCTGCACCATCTTCAAAAGCTAGGTTTTTTGTGGACAACCAGCTTTGTCACCAACTTTATAAGAAGAAGGTCTTCTACTTCTGTTGACATACAAGGCAGTGGATTCATTTGATTTTTTGATTTCTTGGGCTTTTTTCAGTGATTCTTGCATGTTTCTTAGGAACTGTGCCGCAGCAGGGTTGTCTGTGGAGAGTATGTCCAAAGGGACAGTTCTAGGGTGGATTCCATAATTGAGGAAGAACGGAGAGAAAGTTGTAGTGGCATTAATAGATGAGTTGTAAGCAACTTCGAAGTCCACCAAGTATTTGTCCAATCTGTCTTGTCGAAGCTAACAAAGAACGAATCATTTCTTCGATCTTTCTGTTCATAATCTCAGATTGTCCATCTGTTTGTGGGTGGTATGCTGAAGAAGGGGATATCTTGGTACCCAGAAGGTGGAACAGACTCTTCCAAAACTTGCTCAAAAATGGCATCCCTATCACAAATGATATTCGTCGGAATTCCGTGGTTTCTGTAGACATGATCCTTGAACAGCCTAGCAGTTGAAGGAGCATCTATTTTGGGCTTGGTTGGTATAATTCTTATCATCTTTGATAATCTGTCAACGACAGTTAAGATGCCATTGTTTCCTTCCGTTGACCTTGGAAGGGGTGTAATAAAGTCCATCGTTATGTGAGTCCATTGGTTTTCGGTGGATCAAGAGGTTGTAAAAGACCTGCGGGTTTCTGATTGGATGGTTTGTCTCTTTGGCAGTGGCAAGAACGAACGTATCGAAGTACATCTGTACGAAGGTTTTCCAGTAAAACTTCGGTGATATTCTATTGATTGTTTTTGAAATTCCCAAATGTCCAGTATTTGGAGTAGAATGGTAGTCATGTAATAGCTTGACTTTAAATTTTCCTTCTGGTACGCAAATCTTTCCGTTCCTTAGTAAAAGCAACCCTTTCTTTTCAAAGGTTCTTTGGATCTTTGTATTGGTTTTCAGGTTTTCATCTAGCCTGTAATCTTTGGCCAGATCTTCTAGCTCAGAATCCGCAAAATAAGGTACGGATATATTGTTCCGATTCTAGGTATGTCTTTGTTATCACTTCCTTGAGTAGTTCTCTGTTTCGATGTTTAGGTGAGGGATAATTCTGAGGTTGTCTTGACAGGGCATCGGCAACGATGTTTGCTTTCCCGGAGATGGGTATAATTTTGAAATCAAAGTTCGCTAATCTTTCCAACCACCTAACCTGTCTTTGGACAGATTTCCTGGGTCTCGAAGTATCTTAAAGGGTAGTGATCAGAATGAACTGTGAAAAAGTTTCCGTGTAGGTATGCTCTCCACCATTTCAAGCACTCTACAATGGCCAAGAGCTCCCTCTCATGAGCGGCATAATTTTGCTCAGCATCATTCAAAGTCCTAGACGCAAAGGCAACTGGTCTTCTGGATTTTGGATCCCCCTGTTCCAACACAGCTCCAATTGCGTATGAGAGCATCTGTAGTGACATATATTGGAAGTTCAGAGTCAAAAGTTCGAAGGACTGGGGCACTGCATAACGATTTCTTCAAGGTCTGGAATGATTGTCCTGAGTAGCTGTCCACAGAAATGAAACGTTCTTCGTCAGCTCTGTAAGAGTTTTAGCAACCAATGAGCATCCTCTTATGAATTCTCTGTAATGTTGACGAGTCCCAAGAATGACTGAAGTTGTTGCTTGTCTTTGGTGAGGGCCATTCATGACTGCCTTTATCTTGTTGGGATCCACAGCAATTCCCTCTTGACAGATTACATGTCCAAGATACTCGACTTCTTTAACACCGAAGACACATTTTGACAATTTTGCGAACAGATTCCCTTCCTCAGAATCTCTAGTACTACATCAATGTGTTCTAAATGTTCTTTCCATGTCTTACTGAAGATGAGAATGTCATCTAAAAAACGATAACGAATACATCCAGGACATCTTTGAATATGTCGTTCATGAGATTCATAAAAGTTGCTGGTGCGTTGGTCAATCCAAAATTAGTACGAGAAATTCAAAATGTCCGTATCTGGTTCGAAACGCTGTGAGAGGGATTGAAGATTCCTCCAGTCTGATCTGATGGTAACCCATCCTCAGATCTATTTTCGAGAAGTACCTGGCTCCCTTAAGTCGATCAAGATATCATCGATGCGCGCAGGGGGTAGCTGTTTTTTACAGTAAGCCGATTATTGCTCTGTAATCCACACACATACGCAAACCGCTGTCCTTTTTCGTTACAAAGAGTATTGGCGCTCCCCAGGGGCTTTTGCTTGGTCTAATGAATTCACTCTCTAGTAGATCATCTAGTTGTTTACGAAGCTCCATCATTTCTTTTCCTGAAAGTCTGTAGAGACCCTTTTTCTGTGGCTTAGCATCTTTTTCCAATTCGATCTTGAAATCATACTTTCGCTTCGGAGGAAGGCCCTTCGGAAGTTTTTCCGGGAAAACGTCTGTATACTTTTTCAGTACACCTTGAATATCTTCTGGGTAAGAATCTGGAACATTTGGATTTGAGTCTAGTGGTCGAATTAGAACAGCATAAGTGCTACATTTTTTCTCCAAATCAGTAAGTACTGAGTTTGCAGAAACGAAAGGGTGCTTTGTCATTTCATTGGCAGTGACGGAGTACTTTTCACCCTTGTAGTTGAAAGAAACTTGATTGCTTGAAGAGTCGATAATTGCTCTATGGGCTCCACACCATTCCTTTCCTAGGATTGCATCATATCTCTTGAGGGGGCTCACGGCGAAGTACAGTGGTTCTGTGTAGTTCTTTATTTGGACGATTGCCGGACCGGCTGTTTCTCTCAACTTCTGGTTAGCACCGTTCGCCATTTCGGCAAGCTCTGCTGATTCTCTTGTTTTAATCTTATGGTAATCGCAGAACAATTCACTGAGGAAATTGATCTCACCACCTGGGTCGATGAGAATTTTTGCTGGTCCATTGGAAATGACTCCTTTAACAATAAGAAGTCCTCTATGATTTCGTTGGAAAGTTGGGGTTGGTGTTCCCCTAAATGCTTCCTGGGATCTTATTGTTGAAACAATAAGATTTCTGTCATCCAGAACTGATTGAGGACCTTCAGTCAGTTCCTTCGGGCTTTTGGGCAGTTTTTTGCAATGTGCCCTCTCTGTCTGCATCTCAAGCAGAGGCCTTCACGTATGCATCTCTCACGTTTCAAGACACGTGATGTTCGAAATTATTTTCAAGGATGTCTATGTTGTCAGCAAGCAAACGATTCAAATCAATAGAAAATGACAGTTCCTACATATTTGGAAATGCCTAAAAGGAGATAGCGATCTTTGGCTACTGACTTTATTGCACACCGTCCACGGACCAAGAATGGAAAAGATGCAGTCACGACATGGGTTGATCGACTTACAAGAAGATTTCATTTTATTCCGTGTAATGTGAATGACACAGCAGTGGACGTGGCTACTTCGTTCTTTAGCAATATCTTCAAGCTCCTGGTTTTACCCGATAGCATTTTCTCAGATAGAGACCCAAGTTTACTTCAAAGTTCTGGGAAAACGTAATGAAGCTATGTGGAGTGAAGTTGGAGATGTCCACAAGCCGTCATCCGCAAACAGATGGTGCGTCTGAGATCATGAATCGAATGGTTTAGAAATACTTACGATGTTATTACTCGTACCATCAGAACGATTGGGATGAATTGCTACCTGCTGCTAAGTTTGCTTATAACTCTTCTGTGACTGAAGATTTGGGAATGTTGCCATTCGAAATGGACTTGGGATATAATCCAAAGACACTTCTTGATATGATATCAGGAGCAGAGATACCAATTGAAAGCGTGGAAGATTTATATTGTTGAACATGGTATCCTACCCGAATATCATTGACGAGGACGTCAATAGAGAGGAGGTGGGAATAGTGTAACCATCTAGTTCAACCTGTTTGGTTCTAGGTGGTTCTAGAGGGCTCTGCACGCTTGCCAGCAAGGTATATTTAGCGTGGAAATATTATTTAGTTTTATTTTGCGTATGGATTTTTCCAGATGCATTGCTGTATCGCATCTGGATGTTTCTAGATAGTGTTCTACAGTAGTTTAGAGCACTTTGGAACTATGTAGTCAGCATATTCGATATGCGTGATTTCACGCCCATTTAGATGGGTGAAATCACTATAAGGGACGGTTATTGCCGGTATCGGCACCAAGACCCAACCAATAATTATTCATGAATCAAAGTCAAGGATCTGAGATTATTTTACCTGTCTCCCTTTGTCCCAACTGATATTAGTTTCACTCATTGTTGGAGAACTAACTCACTTACCTGCAGTGCCCAGTCGCTATGGAGAGATTGATTCCTTTTCTGACCTCATCATGTGGGTACTCCTATCGTGGTAACTCTAATCTCCAGTAAACGCACATAGCCCTCCGTATGGTAGTCAGCACTCATGATGAACCGAAACTGTCAGCTTGATCTACCAAACGGGACTTATGGACCAACAAATCCAAGAGGAGTTCAACAACCTCGTGGAAAGTGGGAAATTGGACGTCCGTGATATTCCGCCGGTTAACGCAAATTACCTCGGTCTTTTGTCACCTTCAAGATCAAAAAAGATGAAATAAGTAGTCCCGCACTGCTTAAAGCCAGAATCGTGGAATTCGGTAACATCCATCCGCTCTGTACCTGGAGTTGAACTTGTATGCACCAGTGGCCTCTATTAAAATGGTCCGTTTGGTGATTGCCTTTGGATCTTGATGGGTTATGAAATCCATCATGTTGATGTCGAGGATTGCTTTACATGTCCCTTACCCGCTGGTGAATAAGTCTGGATTCTGCTTACTAGTGTAAATCAGACCATTTATAAAAGGACAACGTTAAGGGCTAATTGTTTTTTTAGTAAAGATTTTTTCCTGCTACACATGTGTCTATATTGTACTTTGAACAGAAGTGCAGGTCAATCAAAACAAACTTTTCGTAATTATAACGTTGCTAAGAGTACGACCTCCTTTTCAAAGCCCTTTTACCTTCAATTTTCGTGTTAATTTGCCTGTTTTATCCTTTAAGCACCTTCAGGTGGATGCTCTAGCTAAAGGAGGAATTTGGGGTGTCCTTAATCCATGAAGAATATGGTCAGCTGTTCCCTAGGGATGTAGTGATGTGGGTAAAGGCTTACAATTTAAAGGATTGCCGGCAAGTCGTCAAACGCTGGAAACTGGCTGGAGGCCAGCCAACAGTTACGCCGCATTGGACATCGCTGCCGCTGCGGCATGGGCTAAAGCAAAAGCTAAAATGATGTAGACCGTTAAGCTCCTGAGCCTGCTGGCTTAAATTGTATTTCTCAAGAGTATATTTTCTAGCAAATATTTACGGGGCCAAAGTTTTTGAAATCGCTTCACTTAGTGTAAGTATTTGTATAAAAAGAGGTTTGTGTGCATATTAGGGCAAAGTGTGCCTCACATGATGGATAGAGCTACGGTCCCAGAACTGGGACCAGTCACTGGTAAACTTGCAGATTGTTAAACTCACATCGTGGACGCTTTATAGCTCCCAGATTGTGGTACGATTTTTTTGCTGAAGCATCCTATACTTTGGACTCAAGAAGTAAGAGGCGAGCTCCTGCATTTTCGTGAAGAAAACATCGATTATATACATCTTATGTGGACGAAATTTTAATCACTGTTAACCAAAACGTTGTTCAAGAGATAAAAAGGGACTGGTTGAATTTCTTTACATTCAATGATCTCTTTTTATGCCAAACTTTTCTTGAAAGAAGATTTACCGCACAAATAATGGCATTATTCAATCACAGACTGGTTGGGGCGAATGGTTTATTGAGACCACAACTACGAAAGCATGTAAGCCGACACCGACCACATTGCTCCTTGTGCACTCTTTCTACAAAAAGCGAGTACGCATAACATAATTGAAGAAGATAAAGATGCAATAAAAGCCCTGTAAGACAGTAATTAGTTAGTTACTGTACCTGGCCTGTCGCATTTACCTGGTCTCGCAGTTGTTGTCTCTCGTAATGAAGTTACGGAACGACCCTTGCTTTCATCATTTAAAAGAGTTGAACAATGTTTTCCGTACATAGATGGTCTTACCCTAAAGGTAAATGCCTTTATAGAGGGCAAGAATGGCCCTTAGTTACCGATATGTAGCACCAAAATCAGTTCTAGTGGCTTATTTTTGATGCAAAATGAGGTAAGGACCTCGATAAATATCCCTCTCGTACCGCTTTTGTTGTTAATTTCAAGTCCACCTCGGTATGTATAAGTCCAAGTTGGAGTTCGCCACGGCAACATCAACCCATGAGCCATATTTGCTGCTTTTTCAGACTTTGTTCGTGATGGCGGATTAGTGCGAGAACTCCGACAGATGTTGGTCTAGCAACGACCGCTCCAACACGTGTATTCAATGATTACTTTGTGATCATCGCTTGGAGCTCGAATATGATCGGGCTTTACAAGGTCAAGCAAGTTCGGATTAAATTAACAGTATCGTTGACCCAGTTTGAAAACCGCTCGTTTATTTGGACTACATTTCGTCAGGTTTTACTGCCGATGGAAAGACCCTGGGTTGTAATGAACACAATTGAGGAACAAGGCGTCGAAAAGGCGTGGTTAATACCCTCCAAACACAGGCGGGTTGCGGTGTCTGTTACATAACCTGCTGGTAACGAAGATTTTCACCGTCTTTTGATTACCTCCTAGGCACCTACGGCTCCCAGCTTCTCAGCAATACGAGACTGGAGACTTGCTCGTACCGAAAGTCTTATCGAAATGTAAAGTCTCTCTTTTGACAGGATGAAGGGTGATTCTCTCAGTTCAAAACTGTATTCATACGATGGTAATTTCTGTACAGTAAATCCAGAGAGGGAAAAAAACTCATCCTGACTCTACCAAAATTTCCCCCAACTTCAACCTTGTAGCACCTTCCCCCTAGGAGAGTTCACGAATCAATCTGCCAATTTCAGTCATAGAGTACGTCCGCAACGGCTACATCGTACAAGTACGTATATTCATATCTGCGGAGAAATGTGATAGGGGTAAATCGTCGGGAGAAGAGATATTCAGAACCAACTACCCCAAGAAGAGGGTGTTGCAAGCGACAAAAGTGCTACCGTGGTATAGTTGAACGAACAAGAAGGATTGTATATGAAGAGAGTTGAGAGGGCTACAAGCAAGTATGAAATGGGCAGGGTTACCACTGATGCTCTGGGAGCAGCGTAGGAAAAGGGTTCTTGGGTCTGAAGTTGACTCTCAACTCCCTACTGCTCAGGACTTGGCTTGAAGTTGTCTGCAAACTTGCTTCCCCTCTCCATGAGGAAGCAGTTTACTCAGCTTATATAGACTTCTGGCTACCCCTAAAGTCCGAAACAAAACTACAGAGTACCAGGAAATGCATACAAAAATTTGTTGGATGATATACTCTAAACAAAAGATACTTAAGAAACTAACAATCAATGAGGTCCTCTTATTTCCCATTCTCCAAATCAGATCCAAACAACTCCTCTAAAATATCCATGCTGTCCAAGCAGTCTCCAAAAATATCTGCGAACGGCTCATAGCTCGCTATTCCCTCCTGGGAGATATCTAAACTACTAAAGATATCTCCATCCGGTTCCAGCGTCGGCACCACTTGTTCCATACTCCAGTCCAGGCCCCACTAGTCCAACACTTTCCATGCCCTCTGTTCCCTCATCCACCTCGTCCTTGTCCTCTCTCATCATCCTCCTCATCCTCCTCTTCCTCCTCTTCCTCCCCATTCTTCCCCTGAGTCTCAAAGAGTAGTCAGGGGCTAACCATTCCTCAAAGGACTCCCCGCTCTCCTCCTCGACTTTCTCAGTCTCATTCCTCCTTTACCTCCCCACCTCTTCTTCTATGAAGAGGCGGCGAACGAACTCGATGATTTTCTTCTTAGTTTGCCGCCGGATTGTATTCGTCGGCATCGGTTGGCCGGTAGGCGGGCGAGACGGAGGCCATTGATGAGACGGGAAGGGCGGTTTTTGGAGATAGAGACAGAGGGGCGATTTGACTTCATATTTCTGGAAAAGGGGTGAGCGGGGTTGCGGGTGTTGACAGGAAGGGTAATCAGCTTATCAAATCGTTGGTGGTGGAGTGATGCTTCAGCGAAAACGCTATAGCACTTCAAAAAGGGGCATGTCTTTGGTAATCATCATGGTCTTGGTCAAAAAAGGCGATACTGCGGCCCTGGATTTGCATGAATTCGGGGGCATCATAAAAATCTGCGTGATAAAATATCGAAACTGAATTTGGGAGGCGAAGTGACACGAATTGAAAGGCGTCTCTTTGAAGGGGGAGGACAAATATTCAAACATAAAATAGAAATAGGTTGTACAGTGAATTTGGATTCATAAAGGAAAAAGATATTCAGAATTTGTTTTGGGAAGACAAAGGTAGGACGATGGTCAAGGACGGATTTCAAGATGCGAAGAGGACCTTTTTCGTTCCGACAATATGCAGAGGAACTGTATTCTTCATCATCAGATTAGCCCTCCCATTTACCTCCTCAAACTCACGGATGCGGTTCTTCAACCTCTTAAAATTTTTGAACGCCGCGAAAATATCCAAGTTCAGCAGGTATCAAGAGTTAATAACGACGAATGCCAGGTCCCAACTCCTCGAGTGCTAATATTGACTTTTACATGGTAGCACCCCACGCAATTGAGGTTCTTGCACATGTGGTCAGACAGGCTGTTTTCAAAGAGCTGAATGTAATCTGACTTCATGCAAGTATATGCTGTGGAAATGATTTTATCCAACGCAGGCTGCCTTACGGCTGGCCAAACGCCGATCCTATAAGGTATTCCGCCTCAGACAGCCACTTATGCTTAGGCCCTCCCCGCCACTGCCTTGAGAAGTAGCAGTTCACATCCTGAATCAAAAAAAAGTACTAATGTGCCCTAACCTCACTCAATCCAACGAAAACGAGAAAGTGAGGCGACACGAGTATTCATTGCGGATCGTGCCAGATGCGTCTCTTATTCTCGTCCCTTATCTTTACCGTCGGGGCTCGTTGCTGGATTACAAGCCGCTTAGCAGCCTCCACAGAATGTGGCAGTAGGGACAACGGAGACATATGCAAACGTTAAAGAAGTCCTCACAACAAATGAGTAGTTCTTTAACCTTTCCATATGACTGAAGGTAGTAGCGGCAACAATTTCCAATGCTTACTGGCTGATGAGTGGACTCTTGGCTCGTTTTCTAGGGTTGATTTGGACATGCTAGAAACCTCTTACTGAGAAATCTATACGTATACTAGTCGCCTCAATTTCTAACGAAACGTCTGTCCCCACTTTATCAGGAAGATGGCCCGATCGGTTGCTAGCGACGTCACCAAATATTAAAGGGTGAAGGCGATTCTTTCTCAACGAAACCCCGCGTCAGTGGTCCTCTACAACGCGGCCCGCTTGTTTAAATGGGCATCAGCTACTTTTCAGTTGGTGGACGTTCGATTATTATATATCCTATCTCATGGTTAAAATGCATATTCAAAGAATTATTAGGTAAAAAAATGATAAAACTCATATCCTCTGCACCATTTCATGATATGCCAACCCAAAAAGCTCCTTGAAGGAAATGAAAAATTCTTTTTCCGAATACTGAAATATCTGACTATTCCAATTCACAAAACATTGACGAAAAGATGTTATTTCCGCCCCAATGCAGAGGAACGCTCGAGCGGATCTAACGGAAACGCCTGCGTTCATTTTGGCCTGATTTGCGCCAGTTGTGGGGTACACTATGGGAACGCTTTTGTCCTTACATCAGCTAGCCCCCCGCCGTATGTGGCGAAGACGGATAATGGAGACGATATCTTTCAATATTAAACCAACCCAAATTTTCCCCAATAAGCTGCATTTGAATTAGCTGCAAATAAAAGGCTTCATTTTCTAAGAGTACGGTTAGTAAATTACGGAGGAAGAAATAATTTCAGATCTACTGCTCACTACATTTTTTGATTATTACATTGCTTTGATTTCCATTAACTGGCCTTTTGACTGCAGCAAAATTTGCTGCAATTTACTAAACCAAAATAGCCTAAGATTCTCAACTGTTGCATCAGTCTCCAGAAATGAAAATCACTTGTCCGTTTTATTTCTCTTGTATCTGAATCAATCGCCCGAAAACCAAAATATCTGTATTTGCAGCAAAAGATTACAGGGTATTATGATTCGTATCTCTTCTTCTATTAGCATTGAACTAATTTCAAGGGTCTTTTACAAATATCTGAAATATTTTTAGTTTTCACTTGAGTGATGTTTTCTTATTTTCCCCCGCAGTACTACGAGTGGTTTTAAGAGGTTAAAAATACGTCCATACATTCGATCACTGCTATAACTATCTATTGTTGAGTTTATATCGCTGAGTGTATATTAATCTCCATGCATCAATTCAAGTTACGTTAAGGCAGACTATTTTCGTTTTATCCATAATATAATTGTGTACTTATTCTAAATTTCTTGCTAAAGTGAAAATACAATTTACTACAGTTGAATAGCTTTCATCGTTGTCTGAGGTTAAGGGAGCCCTCAAAAATATACAAGGAGTGCTTTGATAATCGTTAATCACACAAAAAATGAAAAATATTAAGATATAATTTCTTTTACACTTAACATGTATTTTATTTCTCAAAATACTATTTTTATGATAGATATTTAACTAAAACTAATAGCTGATGAGAGAAATATTCTTAGTGTTTTTTTTGTCCTAAAGCTTCACGAAATTGATAAAAATGCTTATAGATGTAAGTAACGTAATCTTTTATTATTTGCTGAGAAATATGAAAAAGAACTCATCACTGAGGCGTCAATTCTAGTGAGCAGGTTTTTTTAAAGTTGTATAAAGTAGCCGGGAGAGTACGCAAACTTCCCTTAATAACCCAAAGTTCGAAGCTCGGGATCTAAGAAACGGTACAAATCCTTGATACATATTCCTATTGTTATTTGCTATTAATTTTCTGGTACTTATATTTTTTTCCATTGGAATATCAACAAGATAAATATAGTTTTATTTTGGCCCTTATCGGAGCTCGGTTCTCCTCTTACTGCATACATTAGTCATTATATAGGATTGACCGAATCTTTTTGTGCAGTTCGGAATTTAACTGATATTTAATAGTAATTAATGATTTTCATTACTGATATTCCTTCTTCAGAAATGGTATTTCCACCCATAAGATTTACTACGATACGAAGAGTGTATCAAAAAATCTTGGGTTTGCTTTGATTTACACGATATCTTGGATGTCATTAAATGCATTACAAAAAGAGAGACGATTCTTCTGGCTCTTTTTCGATTTTTGTATCTATCTGCGATGGTATACCATTCTTTTTCTAGGATATTTTAGTTGAGGATGTATTTTTAAAAATTGGAGAGACAAACGAGGATCTTTTTTTGTAATTGCCTTCCAAACATTTATCAAACTTTTCAGCTTTTCTGGACAGATGCAAAAGTGAATTATGAAAATAATATTTACTCCAATGTCTAAATATTTATAGTTTATAAATCTGCTTCAAAAAAAAAGAATAAAACCCATGGAGCCATGGAGCTTCGAATAAAGAATTAAAAAACTATATCAACAACATATCGAGGCAGTAAAATTGCAGTATAACAATTGAAATGCCAGGCCCTTAAAATATATTCCATTTCTCCCAGCCAATATCAATATATATGAAAGCATTTTATTGAGATTTTAACTGAAAAAATACTAACAGCAGAAACAAAAATACTTATTCCAAACTTGCACTGCAAATAATTTGACTTAATGACATTTATTTAACTGACTTTATCCCTTCATTTTAAATGTTTTCGTTTTAGGTTTTTCATCATTTTTAGGACGTTACATAATGTTATAATTTTTAATAATATTTCCAACAATTGAAAAGAAGGGAATCTTTTGACGGTAACAGGGACACTATATAATTGTTTACAGGAACATAAAATATCGTAAATGTCACATCGATGCCTTAGCTCTAGTCTTACAAGAGCGACCCCTCCTGCTTGGTAATAAAGATCGCATATATATCTTCTCTTTTCGAAAGTGTCTGTCGATTTCCCTGAGAAGCTAAGCGCCCAAAAACTTCCCCACATATTAACAGCAACACATCATTTATTCCTTTTGAGATGCAGTGGGCACTGAGCAAGATACGTTACTGTGTTATAACTGCTTTCTTATTTTCTAGGCTGATTTATGGTTGATATTTCTTCTCTTCTCCTACTTTTAGCACCCAAATATCAATAAGAACGATAAATCGGACTTTATCTCAAGAATTTTCTACAGAAGGTGGTAGTACCGATGAGACCTAAGATGTTTTTACGGTTGCAAGCTATTTTAGTTTTATAGTACAACCGCGAGTAATACTTTACTACCTATTTTAATAATCGTAGTCACCAATCTTTATTTGATAAACATAATAGGTTTTATTAAGAAGATGAGGTTCAGAAAAATTATAAATCCTTTGTTTAAAACGATGTGAGAAGTATAATTCATTTCATATGCTTGGGGGATAGAAAATGTGGTCAAACTGGCCAGTAAAAGTATTTACTATTACTTTTTTATTATTGAGGAGAAATGAAGTTTTATCGGCAAATCATAATTAAATATGCAACTACCAAGAAAATAGTTGCAGTTACAAAACTTTGAATAAAATTCTACTAAACATTTTGTATCATTTTATTGTGAGTTTTAGGAATCAAATATCATAATAAGGTAGTAAAAGAAATTTATATATCTACACCGTCACAAATTTCTTAGAATTGATTTTGTAATATAGGTGCTTCTATCAACTCGCATGCAACCCAAGAACGATCCCATTGTTTAGACCTAACATTTCAATTAATTCTCATGTATTTATATGTAGCGTGGTTAATAACCTAGTGAATTTTGAAAACAGTTACATATAAAATAGTTTTTCAAAGAGAGAACAATATATAGTTGAGGTCTTTTAAGTTTAGTGGAAAACTTTCAAGAATTTACGCAGCTGTACTTGCGAAAAAACATTTGTAACCTCTGTTATAATAAGGGGTTACCTTCCAAAAACCGCTTTGCAGGCTATGCCTCATTTCCGTTGCTTTGGAAAGTAAAAGCAACCATGTGTTCCTAATATCAACAGTTTCCAAAAAAATCTTAAAACGCAGTTTGTGTCAAGTAAACTTCTTCCTTAAGCTGTGGTGACGAGTACCTTGGTACTAACAGCTGCTGTGTCGAGACTAGCTCATGGAGACCTCCAAAATGAGACAATCCCCCTTATCTTCTCTGCGACACTGTTGCCGATCCAACCCCGGCCAGACAAGATCAGCCCCATTGCAATTGGGACGGCCTTGCGGCGACTGGTGACAAAATTGCTCTCACCCCAGGCACTGGAAGACACGAGAGAATACCTCGCTCCACTACAGGTGGCCGACGGAGTGCACTGCTGATTGGATTCTATCGTACACGAAGCCCGAAGACTGGTCGCCACCAAAGGTGAAGATGAGGACTACGCGCTGGTTTCAGTGGATTCACATAATGCGTTCAACCGCTTCTCGAGACAGAAAATGATCGACCTCCTACCGACCAAAGTGCCGTCGTTATGCCGCTTTCTGAACATGGTGTGTGCCCGTAAAATGCCGTCCCTAATCTTGCCTGTGGCATCGACACAAGACATCCCCAGCCAAGAAGGGATGCAACAAGGGCACCCAGCAAGTATGTTGATGTTCTCCCTTGTCATACACCCACTGGCAAGAGAGATTTCCGATCAGACCCAACTCCATTTACACAGATGGTATGCGGATGACTGCACCCTGGTAGGCAATCACACTGAGCTCGACAAGGCTGTCGAGATCCTGAGGTCTAAGGGACCTGATCATGGCTTGTATCTAATCCCAGCGAAGACACGCCTATTCTAGCCGCGCCACCCCGCCACTGAGACACATCTACTGCACCGCTTTCCAAATGAGAACTTCTCAAGTCACGGCATTGACCTCCTCGGTGCCCCGATCGGTTCGCCTCAATTCATTGAGAACTTTCTCAATGAAAAAATTGCAGGATGCAAAAACACCCTTTCGCTGATCGATGGGATTGGGGATGCTCGCATCCGGTTCCACCTCCACCGTGTTTGTGCCTCGGCATGCAAGCTACACCATTTGATGATGCTAACACCGCCGAGTGCAACAAGCGTGCCGGCAATGAGATTCGACCAAGAACAGATGGAATATTACTCGCGGTCAAACAACGTGCCGATGACAAGTGCGGTCCGACAGCAAGTGGCTCTTCCGTTACGCCTCGGAGGCCACAGAATCACACCTGTGGCAACGCTGAATCTAGCTTCGTATGCGGCCAGCGTCATCGACTCCGAACAAGTGACATGCCCCGATGATCACACCGTAGCCCACCAACATGCACAAAGCTATGCACAGGCTGATGCCCACCTTCTCGAGTTTGTCCGACGACTCCACCCAAGCTTCTCTGACGGACATAGTGGTCTCCCAGAAATGCTTACAGCCGCCAATCTTGCAAACAAGCCCGATAATACACACAGTATTTTATATCGAGCCTGGTGCAAGTCGGCAGCAAAGGTATTCTGGAAAGAAGACGAATGGGATAGGTTCCTAAGCACTATCCTGCATATGGAAGCTGATATTCGGCGAAGGATCCGCCGCCAGGCATACTTAGAGACGCTTGCTGCAGCCTTTCTCACCGCACATCCGTCTGCGGTCAGGGGGACCTACATAAGATGTGGTCAGTGATGCTACGCCGCCACCTGGGAGTTCACGTGTTTGACGATACTGTGCCGCTGCAATGCGCGGAGTGCTACAGGGCCATGGACAACCGAGGTGTCCATGCAGCGGATTTTTGCAAAAAAGGCCTGGGATGGACTAACCGGCACAATGCCGTAGTGAAGGTATTTGGCCGACAAGTGTTCAAAGCAGCAGAAGTCGGCGTCCAATACGTGGTGAAATACTTACTTCCCGGACTGAATGCACGGCCTGGCGACATTCTAGTGTACTCGAGATCGGAAGAGATCAACACCTTGCCGCCCCTCTCGGTGGCGTACGACGTCACAGTAACATCGCCATTCCAAGAGGGGTTCATGTCCATTGGAGCGCGTGGGGCGCGCGCCGTTGCCAGTGCAGCGGAAAGATGGAAAAATAGGGAGCTTTCCAGTAAAGTAGCAGCCATTCCGGTGAAGCCATCCCAGGACGATCAAAACTGGGATGGGGGTGTGTGCCGCTAGCCTTCGACTCACTTGGATCGCCATCTGCGACGACGTCGAAGGTAATCGAAGAATACGCGGTCGCTGTCGCAACCCGCAGCGGATGCTCGACGGGAGGAGTGAAGACTCGGCTTTATCAGCAGCTTAGTTATGCGATTTGGTCCACGAGTGCCGCGTCTGTAATATGTCGCGCCCCACAACATGCAGAGGTTAGCCACCCTATTCAAACCTAATTTTGTTGGGTTTTTTACAGTGGGTTATTCGAGACTTTGCATGTTGCACCTGCATATGTCTGTGGTAAAGTAATCGCATAACTTTTTAGACTATATTCTAAGATATTTTATATTATTTCAAAAAATCTACGTAGTCCCCACAATAAAAAAAGTAAGTTTCATCCCAAATGTTAGATATAAGACTAGATTGAGGCTATCTCAGAGAAAACTAGTTTGTCGTGCAACTGATATTCAAATCATAGTATATGGAGAATGAATTCTCACCAATCTCCTGTTATTAACTTGAGTAAAGCATTGATTGCCTCAACATAAGCAGTAGGTAACATTGCACGATAATACATATGAAAATTATGTGTGTACCCATACTGTCACTCAGGGCAGAATGGATAGCCTCCATATCTTCACATTATAAAGTTACCCCTATGCGTAGGTATGCACTAAATTGGAGCTCTTCGAATACTTTATCCTAGTCAACGGAGTTTTCTACATAGTTCAAAAATGAAAACAAATTTTCATGTTCTGATATCGACATTTGCAAATTAATTCTTCTGCTAGTCTCATCAGTAAGGTGTTACCACTAAATTTTTTGATCATATGCAAGTTTATTTTTTTCTATATTTAATTGTCTCTTCAATTAGATGTTGCGAATGAGAAAAAAGTGTCTTTGTATCATCTCCGTTCAGGAGGGGTCAAAAATATAACTTGAAAACTACAGACAATTAAATAACGATAATGAATCTCAATCGCATTTTCGATTTGAAGGGTAGATATCAATTCAGATTCTGTAAGGTACCAGTCCTTTTATTCATTGACCGTATATATAGGTGAGGACACTCTAGTTCACTAAACTCATTACAGCATCTATTTATTATAAAAATACCTCCGAAGCGATATGATGCTGATGAATGAGTGCCAAAGTGAAACTAACACTCCACATGGGATCAAATAGTACACCGTTTTTTTCTCCCACATCTATTCATAAAACCTCTTTCCTTGGCTATTTTATGCCAGCCTCAGCCTTTTCCTCAACATTCGTTCATTGAAGATAAAAAACTCCTGTCCGCCGAAGCTTCATATACCAACACATCACCTTAATCAGATCTAGTAATCCATCACCGCTTTTAGATCTGCACAGCAGAGGGTTCCACCAAAAGCGAAAAAGGTGCGCATGCTCTTTTTTCGTTGCAATATTTTAAACTAATCTACCTCTGCATTTCCAAACCTATCTGTTATGTCCTCAAGACAATTCCGTGGAACCTCTTATGAAAAGCTAGCTGTTATTCCTCTTATTAAGAGCCTTCTAGTATGAGGATTAATTTGCAAGTCCAACGCAACATTTAAATGGTTCTTGCCTGCAATCAATCCTTAATAATTGACTACCCTCTTCCATAAAATGTAAACACCTATCCATAGCGGTTAATATCGTTATTAAGTAGCCTTAAGATGCGTAAAATAGACCAAACCGCAACTCATACAATTTTTTGGAGTCCTCTGGCCAGGATCGGCTACCTGAACCGCCACATGAAAAATATTTTTACACTTTATTTCTTATAGGGATAACTCATCCTCAAATAGCGTTTGAAATTGAAAAAAATTGTCACACAACTACTTCTATTATAATTTCATAATATTTCAAATCATTACCGAAATTATATATGCAAGTTCAGATTTTATTCATTACATCAAACCAAAATTTAGTAGGTAAGCTATATTTTTACACTCCGTAGAAAAAGATTAGTTGATTTGAATAAAAATAAATATGGAAAATGGACTCCATAATGTGGTTCATGTTAGTAACTTATACGAAATAAAATTTTAATTTAGACAGGTTGATGCATGCAAAGGAATTACATGGAATAATTTGGTCCTATGACATATGTTTTCCTTTCAGTTTAGGGTATATTAATTTAAATCATATTTCAAGCCTTATGCCATCCTAAAAATTTTCAAAAAAACCTTGCTTCACGAGAAATAATACTCGGATAGGTTATCACATATTGGGATAAAAAATTAGTAGAATACACCTTTCTCTTTCATGACTGACGATTTCAAAAAATATGTTTCCCATAAATATGTCAGTTCAAATAACTACTTTTGCGAAACAAGACTAGGCTTACAGTTACACCGAGAAGTCCAAATTACCATCTTCCTAAATCTACTTAATGAAAACCAGACATGCTTCCATGATTAAAAAACATTTCAACTCTCAAACTATTCATAATCACAGTATGAAATATCACTTGCATTTGGCACCGAGAAAAATCCATCTTTAATATTAAAAAACTGTTGCTTTCTACAACAGCGCTTTATCAGCAAATTTATGTCGTGGTAGTTATTTTAATAAATTTTATTTGGAATAAATAGCATTGTCGTTGGTCTACTTCAAAAACTTAGAGTACTCGACTGTCACGCAAAAACGTTATCTTTATGTTCCAATTTTATTCGCTAAATTTCTTTTATTACTATAATGTCTCTGTAAATACCCAAAGAAAGCGCTTGAAGAGCGACGCAAATACCAGTTTCGCTTCCAAAGATAAGTAAATGTACAAAAGAGAATGGTAAAACTGCTTACTTCGTGTTATTCTGTTACTTTGGAACCACCTTTTTTATATGAGAGAACCGTTTATTGTCAATTGAGTAAATATATGTATATAAATAACGCGAAAATCTACTGCTTATGCAATTTATCGAAACTTAATAATGTTTAAACTTACATTCCTCCTTTTTTATCTTTTGCGAAGAAATATTAGGAACCGAATATTTCCAGACAAGGACTACTTATTTTAATCATAGGCTTTATATATACGTAATTTTAAATATTTCTTATGGAGCCCATTTATCTGTAGTTACAGTAGTTACTTTCAAATAGTCACTTATAATTTCTCCCGTCGTGTAGTTGTTTTTCATGGTAATGACTAAATGTTGCTTTTAGTTCCCTTAATTTTTTCAATCCGAAAGTAGACATTGCAAATGAAAATTTCTGAAAATTTCAAATAGAAATTTCATTCAAAGTATATTTAAATCACATAGAAGAAAATAAAGGCGAGGAGGAGTCCGAAGCTTAAGAAGGGGAATTCGAGGAGTCCGGGGATGAAGAACAGGATGTTGAACTAGTCTTCTGGGAGATTAAGAAATAAATTGGATGAATCAGGTGGTCCCAGCCGTGGAGTTGGTTGGAGGGGCGTTATTGAAGCTTGGTTCGTTGCAAGAAGGCGTATTCAATCCTGAGGCAGTCATGAGTATTTGTTTGGAATACATTTGTACTTATGATGTCTTTAAGGAAGTTCTAGGTTCTGCTCTAGAGGATGAAGATTGTGTTCCCCCTACTGTGACATCAGGCCTTATCCTGTGGAATGTTGGGGATCAGGTCTTTATGACAAGGCACTCTGCCGCGCTACCGTATTAAGTTCCTAAACAGGGCGCTTTTTTTGTCATGCTAGACGATGAGATACCTTCCATTCCGAAAATGCATAAATGGGGAGATTTGGGTACTTTTACGCTTAACAGCACCGTCTGCTGTGTCTCAAAAAAAAACGGCATAAGTTGAATCCGGTGAATATCAAAAGTTTTGAGCCTTGTTTGTCTCAGGAACAGGGTTACTGAGTGTATATAGACACATTGCAGTAAGAACGGGATCAGAAAATAAACTGTTCATTTCTTTTTTTCAAACTGTGACTGTGGATCCATTCGTTTGAGCCTTGGAGCTCTACTGATACGCGGAATCCACCCCCATATGTGCTTTCCACCTTCGGATAATATATCTACGACTACCGCAAGGACAGCTTTCGCCGTTTATTTTCTGACCAGGAAAAATAACTAATCAGAAACTGCTGAATGGAATCTTTACAACGGGTAGAATAGGGAATTTATGGAAAGAAATGAGTCCCTGGTATCAGAATACGTTGCAAGACCTTTTATTTAGGTGACGAAACACGAACAAAGAGGTTGGTCGACGCAGAACTGGAAGCAATAAATGCTGCGACTGTGGTACAGAAAGCTGAAATGAGAGCTAAACGACAATAGTTTCTTCGCTCGATGAGCTGGGGGACTGCTGAAGTCCTGTGAATAAATATTTGCCAACGAAACCGACAGGAAGTGGAAGCATCGATAATTTCATTCGACTATCAAAAAACGCAGCTTCTTATGATGAAAAAGACGATGGGGCCAGCCGCACAATGTAATTGAACTCACGAACGCCAAGGAATTTGCGCAGGATCTGAATAAAGATTTCTTGGCCTTCAGATCCACAAACTATAAATTTTGAGCGAATTTATTAATCTTTAATCTCAGAAGCGGAACACCAAAGATTTTTTATTGAATTGTCATGGAAAATCAGGCTACTTCCTGCCGTTATTTCAACACTCTGGGGCTTACCTATGGAGCGTTCGTCGTTTTCAGGGAAATTTTGAGAACTCTTTCCATTCGCCGGATGGAACTGGTTTGGAACGAGTAGGTTTTTTGTTCACAGCAACAATTAGCATTAGAAGTGACATTTATTTAGGCTTTTTTGTCCTAGGGTTCCCCCTATGTACTGGTAGAGGCATAATTTTGGGCTGTTTTAATATTTGAAAGAATCATCCTTTCTCATAACTTACCATCCGTATTCTTTGACGATGACGCTCCGCATTTGTCGTAACATCCAATGAAACTCACTGCGGAAAGGCTAGGGTGGTTTAATTTTGAACTTTATCGTGGCTATTATTCGGCTTCGTGGTGTGCAGGGCAGCCTAGCTGTTGAAAAGAAAAGCGAAAATACCGTGGTGTACCTCAAAAAACCGGAGTAAAGGGGGCTGTAAGGGAACCTGCGGCTATCCTCAGAGGCCCTGCAGCTTTCATTTGGATTACCTCCGAAATATCCCTTCCGAAAGTTTCTATCTTTATAAAAGCATGGTATCGAGCAACATACGTTACCACGGCATATTCGTGTATGTGCCTGCTCCCGAGTTTGTCATTGGGAATTGGGACGAGCCTACATCTTGCAACCATCACGATGGACTCTAGGAAATTCGGAAACTTTGCAGCACCTGCTGTGTTCAGGAAATGCAAGGAACTAGAACAGTGGAATCTCGTGTGGGAAGTGGTATGGGGATTTGCGATTGTGACTTTGAAGAAATCGGCTCGTACTATGGATCTCATTCTACAAACATCGGGTCGGATTCTGGCTTTCTATGCGATAGGAGTATATGAAAAGTGTCGGACGGTCATCACTAGGTCTGAAGCTAGTAATTCCATCTGATTTTCATGAAGACAAATTCGACCGATCAGGTCGCCTTATTTGTGAAGTTAGGAAGAGTTTCCTTCAGCGATTGAGGCGAATGGGAGTAAGCTTATATTATAATAGATTACCAGCGTGTCCAGTCACCCTAGAAAACGAGAATGAGTCCAGAAATTAGACAGGAAGCATTTGAAATTGATGCTATTGCGACTTGGATATATATTGGAAGGTAAAGAAGTCCTCAACTTGGACTTATTTAACCTTTCCATATGTCTCCGTTGACCATAATCCCACATTCCGTGCGACGTCACCTAGCTGCGCGTAGGTATTCAGGTGATAACCCACGATGGTAGAGATGCGGAAGAGAATAAGGATACATTTGGCACGATCCGCGATAAATAACTCGTATCTCCTCATCATTTCGTTCTTCGATGCATTGAATGAGGTCAGTCACCAATTATTATTGTTCTCTTGATTAAGGATATGGAGCAGTTAATCTCCGGGGCACCATTGATGGGCATCAGATAAAGAATAAAGGATCAAGTAGACGTCCCTACGCGACTGTTATGAGGCCAGCTGTAAGGCATTTCGGATTAGATAGGACATATTGCGCAATACCGAAGGTCTTTGTGGCTCTGACTTCCGTGTATCTGATTATGTCTGCAAAAAATTTCAAATACCCCGCGATGCTATCTGAAAGAGTAGATATTGGTATTGGGAAGAACTAGAACTTGGAATTCGTGATGATGTCATGTTGATACCTTCTGAACTTGGAAGCTTGCTCCGCGTTCAAAGATGTGGAGGGCTTGAGGAACTAGATACGTGCTTTGAGGAGGAAAAATGGGTTCATGAATAAGATACTGAGTGTGTGTGTGACGTTGGTTGTTGGTACTATGCTCTATGACTGAAGAAGGCTGGCTGATTTGTGAACGCTCCTTTGAGGGCGTGCCAAAGCTTTGAAGAAGGCAGAAATTTTATTCAAATCAAGATGGGTTTTTTCTGTCCTCTTTATTTTACCAGACAGAAATTACGGTCGGTATAAAAACAAGTTTGGGTTTGGCGACTTGGACTTTATAGTAGCAAAACAGAAAATTTACATTTCGGAGATACGATCGATACGATCAGGTTTCGTATTCAATAGACTTTGCGAGCCTTCAGTGCTCGCAGGTCATTCAAAGAAACTAGAAGCCTTAGCTGCATACAGAATATTTAACAGAAACTAAACACCATCGGTTCTTACAGGATATTCAACACGAATCTTCATGACCGTGTTCTTGAAGCGTCTGTATCACACCCAAGAGTATTTTATGGGTTAAAAAAACTCACCTATTATGACCTTCGTCAAAAATTCAGTGAAGCTACTTCCTTAGGGATAATCGAAGATCCCATTTTTGAACCTTTTTTATCTTCTTGAAGATAAAAAATGATACATGCATGACCCGGAAGAATGATTCTTATCCTCGTGTATGAACAGGTTCAAAGTATAAGTTAATCTTCCCATACCATAAAGTTACTGAATTAAAAGTTTAGAGCTACTTTCTGTTTATTAGAATATTTAAAGATTCTTCTATTCGTTCCGTCATTTAAATCACAAATATTAGGACTTAAAGATGTCCTACAGAAATATGGCTAGTCAAAACTACTATTAATACCTTCCCGGCAATATCACCTGTAGATAATAAATCACAAAAATATGCCAATCTTTTCAGTAAATTACATTAAAAATATGAAACTAACCTCTCTCAGTAGTATTATCACTAACCCAATTCAACTCATATATTTAGTTTATTAAATAAAACCTATTTTATGGTTTGAGCTCTTTTTTCGAATCAAATCTGAATTTAAATTTAAATATCTCGTATTTGACGCGTCTCGCTGGTTGATTATGGAGCGACCGCACAAATTCTGCATAGACTGAAGTTCGTAGTGAGATTAATGATCCAGAATTTAAATTTCAACTTTTCAATTGATTCCTAGATAATTTAACTCTTATGATTGTTGTTTTGTTCTATTAGTAGAAGTGCCCACACGTTTTTTCTCTCAATTTATATAGATATATTTTGCAAATTTTGCAAATCACGCGTATTAATATGAAACGAGCTAGAGTAAAAAATTTTCAAGATTAATGAACACATTTGTCGTGCCGCCTGAGTCGGGGCTTCAAATTTTCATACTGTGCCTATGTATTCCTGCAAAAATATCTATCTGTATCAAATTGGTAGCAGATTACTCTTCACCTGCGCTGCATTCAAATTCATCGCAAACTTGAAAAGAATGAAACTAAAAGGTTTGCTATTAACTTTGACAGTAAGAATATCAAAGTTTATTAGTATATTATTTCTCCCTAATTCACTTCGTCTTCATCATGTTGCCACACAAGATCATAAATGTAGTACTACACGCTTTTTCACCCCAATTTTTGAGGCAAAGCTACCACTGCCAATTTGAGCTTGCGAAATGAGCTGATGCTTCTCCATTAATTCAGAAAAATCAGGTCTCTGTCCGTAAATTATAATAATAATTTACTGCATCAGTATCGGGGGTCCAGTGCAAAAACAGACTATGTTTTTGCCTAGGTGCTAGCCGGGTGGTCCACGTCGGCACTTGAAAAGGTCTGCGGGACACGATAGTTATAGGATTTCTCCGAAATTAACGGTGAATAATTTATTCCTCTTTATCATTTGTAGATGGTCTTCCAAATCATCTTACTTGCCGCTTCAATGAGAATTATATTTTCCGAAACAAATTAGACCCTTTTTAACTCTACAACCAAGTCACTTTGAAAAATCTGGTTCTCATATTTCTGGTACGCCACTCAGTTAGCTTTTTTTCCTCGAAAGACATAGAAATAAGCGAAAATACACTCTTCCAGTGTCGATTGAAACACTTTACTGTCATTACTTGGATTTGATTGCACGCGATCGTCAAATTTGCATTCCTTCAGAAATTTCAGATTTGCTAATAGCATTTGATGCCACCTTTGACTTTCTTGTAATAAAAATTGAAGTGCTAATTGTTACTTTCATTTTAGGCTTGTTAACTAAACTAGGTCTAAAGTTTTTTGTAGGAAGCATCCTTCTATCCGTCAGCATTGAAAACAAGTCATCTTCGATGGAAAATGTATCTCTAATACTCTCAACCAGTTTCAAATATAGGACCACATCTGTTCAGATTCTTTCCCCAATTTTTCCTAGATCTCCGTAAATTGATTGGTAACATGCTGATAGAACGTGACAGCCAGGGTAATGACTACGTGAAAGTCAGAACAAGCGACTATTCACTCCTCTTTGGTGACAGCTACTCCTCAAAAATAGCTTTGTAATCATTTAAAAGATTCTCAAATGCACTAAGAGAGGTTCGTATTATGATTGAATGTGATGTAATTGCAATAGTCTGGCTCTTTCCTCTTGTTCAAGTGACTTTCATGACCAAGACAGAAAAAATTTTTTGAAATCCTTGCTTCATGTACAAATGCTCCACAAGTGATATATTAATCACTACCTTTTTCCGTCAGATATTAAAACCCTTTAGAGTTAGATGAGCTTTTTGGGTGATATTGCAAGAACAGATTCGGTGAAGATATACGTAAACTTTTTAAAGCTCAGAAATACAATTATGTATTCTTTCTTTACAGGTTTTGAATGAACTATGAATCTTAATTTTCAACATGAACTAGTTTGGAAAAGGAGTCAGTCACTTTCGTTCCTATTTATTTCAACATGTTTTAATCCCTGGTAATGAGTTCAATATCATTAATATTTTCTGAAAAACAACTTTTGTGGCGTTTTAAAAGTTTCTTCACCACTGCACTCGTGAAACTGGTAAAAGCCGAAACCTTTTGGACTCTAGATACTATTTATGCGAAAATAATCTCTACAAGCGGTAACTTAAACCATACTAAAACTTCATATATGTATCAAAATTGGAGACGTAACAGATTCCAAATGTGGCATGGTTTTTTATGATAATAATTACATATCAGACCGTTTTTACAAGCAATTACCCCCATTAAATTCTCTGTTTTTAGCATTCACAATAGTGCGCGGTTGGGTGCGGAAGAGGTAACGGTGAAGGCTTTGTTATACATATCTATTTCGGGCATTCAGATCCGTCGTGAATGCTCTTACTTTATTAGCGGGTGCATTTTTCCATCTACTTCATAGAAATGAGTGCTTCATCATCCCTTTAAGTCCATGGAAGTTACAATCTACAAGATACCTCCCAGGTTTTCATAAAAATGCTACCAATAATTTTCTTTGAGCATATATACACAGGTGTGAGGAGATTATCGCCAGAGAAATGTAGTATAGTTCTGTACAGAACATTTGGTCTCGCTGCATTCACGGACCGATTGTAGTTGAAATGTAATCAATGACAGGAGTACTTCGATGCCCGCGGTAAAAATGTCACTGGCTGCTGCTTCCTGGTGTTTGGACTAATTCACCGCCACAATTCTTTTTAATAGGTTTTTACGGAAATTATGTCTTGTTGTTGGTCTCACTTATCAGGTCAAATAAGAGGTCATCATACCAGTTACGTATTGCAGCCCCGTAGATATCCTCCGTAGGCAGCCCCGCATTCGTAAAGCCAGTCTCTCTTGAAAAGACACGATGCGATTTGAAGTCACTTTTTCAAGCTATTTATGAATTTTTTTGCTTACGAAAGCTGTCCAAGTTTTAGGCAGATCTGCTGCTCACAAGAATCAACTTGATTTCAGAAACCCTCTACTAAAATATTGATAGTTTTCTTGACTTCCTCTCTGAACGAAAATTTTACATATGACAAATTGACAAAGCGTATAGATCCTGGATACCTGTACCAACGAGAGAAGGGTCTAGCTTTCATTTTAAGAGCTAAAAAATCTGTACCGATCTTTAAATAGTTCAGTTGTTCCGAATTCGATTTTTCACTCTGCTTCGTCAATAATCAAGAAAAAGTGAAGTTATTGGAGGAATAGTATCATTCATTTCTGCTACACTCATGGGAAGACTAACAACGCCCGAACATTGCGGTTATATTTTCCATTTTTAATGAAAAAAACTACTTCCCAGTAAGACAAATATACTTTGGTCCAAGGATGGACAATTAAGATCTTCTCTTGTGAAAAGAGAGGACCAAGAGGAACTTTAAAAGATGTTTTTGACGCAACAAAACTACATAACGTGCGGTAATGATAACTGATAGATTACATTCAGCTTACATCAGCATTAGGAAACAGTTTTAGTACCAATAAAAAAAATTGTTGGGCTTTAATATATCTAATTAATCGGGAATTTTGTTCGTAAGACGCAATATAGCGCTCAAGTTCTCCTTAATGGTGAAAATTTGGACGTTAAAAAAGGCCATGCTTGTAGTCTTGGCAGAAGTTTCAGTGATTGAAGCGTATTTCTCATGGGCGTAGCTTAGTTTGCGGAAATATCCGTTACAAATGTGAATATAAGTTGCATTTTGTTTCGTGTAGTTGCATTTAAGTGTATTCGAGGGGATTTGAACTATATTCCAGCAGAATTTGACGCACAGCTCAAGCGATCTTACGCATCTGACCTACAAAATTGTATACTTTAATTCAACCGTTGTCAATCATTGCCCCATAATGTTACGGAAAAGAAGGGAAAGTGTGACGTAGTTTGGTTTTGCAAGATATCGGGGGCGCTGCTTTGACGTTTAGGGTGAGGAGGGGAGCTCATTTCCTTTAGCAGATATGTTGGCTCATGCCTACTTAGCTTTTGTGGTAGTTAGAATTAAATTTATGGTTAATAGAGTAATCTAGTTAATCCGAGCATAATAATGCGCCCCAAAGTTTTCTTATTTAACTTGAAAGGGGGATGAGTGGAGCCGGGGTACTGAAAATGGTGCAAAGGTTATGAGTTTCATGAACTTGCAGAGGATTGTCGTATTGTCTCGTGAAGTAACGACTGCTTCTTGTCACAGCGTAAGAGAAATCCTGTTTTATACTCGTCTGTAGTACTGGTTTATAGGCAACAGTTACAAAATTTTGCCGCAACGATTATATTTTTCCAGGAAAGCGAAGATCCAACATCAAGTTCATAAGACAGGATTTTAAAAGAATAAGCCTACGCTTATGATCGGCCGGATTTCCGCTCGGACCGGGAGCGGTCAGTGGAGAAAACTCCATGGCGAAGCAAGACCTATTGAGTTACTGCCAACTCAAGTAAAATGAGCCACTGCAGAGTGTATCCCTTTATAGATGAGGAACGCCAAGCAAGCTCTCCAGATTTACCACCGGAAGACAGTAATAGAGAGCACTCCAAGTTGTAGTGGGTAACTTTTATACGTTTAGGTACTAATATATGCGCTGGGAGCTCGCACCAGACGGATGAGGGAGAGTCTAGTTCTGTGGAGATGAGGGCCAAGAATGGAAAGGAAGAGATTAGCGGGCCGGAGAGGTGAACCGGTGATATTTTTGACGGAATGGAAAAAGATGGGGCAAGAGAGGAGCGGTTCATTAAGAGGTGGGCTCGGAGAGATTGCGGTCAGCAGTTCCTTGTTGTTACCGTGAGTGGAATGAATGAAAAGAGGGAGGAGCCATCATGGGAGGTCCCCCACTAGAGAGATATCATTTTGGGGGAAGAAAGGGGAGAGGTGGATACCATTAGCTTATATAAGCCAGGCTGTCCGATAAAGGTAGCACAGATGTGACAGAAATGTTCGAGAGAATAAGGCGGAGGGGCTCTAGGAGGGCTGCCTATGCACAACACGAGTGAGAAAGCACTGATGACTGGCTGTTCAAGACAAAAAGTACTACAAAATTGATCAACCATCTTTACCAAAAATATTAAAGGGTTTGAAGGACTATTTTCAAACAAAGAGCTAGCACGGAGTGATTGAAACACTCATTAAGAAAGCTGAGAAGCGTTAAACATTTACGAAACCACTAAAGAGAATTTACTATGATATAGCTTGTAAAAGACCCTTTATACGGTTCGCATGCATCTTTAATAGACGTCTCGAGAGAAATGGTGAAGCCAAGAGGGTTAGGTGAGACAAGAATTGGAACAGAAGTTTTCATGAGACTGCTAGGTCAATAGTATCTCTTCCCAAACAGCGCTAAAAATAATGGAACATTCACGGTTTACGAGTTTAGATAGCTTATTCTGGTGCATTACTTTCGGAAGAGCGATTTAGGTGCGACATCTACTTTTCTAGACACTTTCAGGAAGTTTTTTAAACGTCTTTGTAACAATAAACTACTTCTAAAGCCATCCTATAGCCACTTTGTCCAGATTAGAGGTACACTGGTTGAGAAAAAATCGAGCTATTCCAATTTGAGAGACTTTCTGGTGAATAAAAACTAACCTTAATGTCGATGCGGCGTCGAATGTAAACTAAATATATGCCATGTGTTGTATTTCACTTCATAGGCCTTACAGCTTTACACAAATTCACTGTATCTACTGTACTGTAGATTCAATCCACCGGTAAACTTACAACCAGGGCTACTGGGCAATTTACTGTCACTACACTTTTCCTTACAGTTCTGAACACAGCGTTTGACCCCATTGGTACACTTGGAATAGTTACGGGTGATTCGCACACTGGGATAGTATATCATTGCTTTACCAGTCAAAAGTTGTCTTTCTATCTCATGCCACCTGAACCAATGTATTTCTTACATCTTTTCAGAGTATGTTACTCGTGCCGACTGCAATTCTGGAAGCGCGAACTGCGATACAGCCAGGGTTGTTTTACGGGAAATTCTTTGAATTCGCTACTGTTGGACCGCATTTTCCTTTAGTATGTAGCTATCTTCAGTTCTACATAAACCCTGGTTTGGAACGGCCGGCTTAACCCGGCCACAGTCAACCAAAGTTTCATCCACAGTTCTACCTAGATATGCTCGTGTGAGCTTAACACCACACACCATGTTAGCAGTGCGATAGCGACCCTGTGAATCAGTTATAAAAGGAAGAATACGAAGTATTGATTAGGAAAGAATACAAAATTTCGGTAAGAAAAGTGCTAAAGAACTAATTTGAACTGATTTGAGATATTAAGTATAGATAATTGAACAAAGAACAATTTTGATGGAGTCATGTTGAATGAAAGTAAACGGAATTTCGAAGAATAAAGGACGACTTGGCGAATAATATATTGCACCGGAGGTCCCCGAGCTGGCTGTTATATAGGCCTAATCAACAATCTTTTTTCGTTAAGCACTGAATTGGTAAGCTTTCTTTGTAAATTTCCCTTGAGAAGCCTTCAATGAATCAGATGCAACCGATGCAGCCGAGATGGATTCTTACGTCGTGACCTTGTTGATAGTCTTGAAAATCACAGCGACTTTGAAGCCGACTTATCACACTCAGTAATCATATTCCAACCACCATCTCGACTTACAAATTTTGACGAAACTAAATTGACAGTAGATATCAGATAAAGAGACTACGCGCACATTGGTTACCCGAGGAACAAGCGCGAAGTATCGCGCTATAGTACATGAGAATCCAACCATAATTCGCGAAGGTTTCTTCTAGATGACCAGTAGCATCAATTCAAGATACGATCGTACGGAACTCTAGAAGAAACTCATTCCGAAGCGAAGCCCACCCGTATGGAGTAAGAGTTCCGAATGGATCTTAGTTTCCAGCAAATACAAATGTGTGTTCAGCAGAGCTGTATCCATAATTTGATCTTTATTGCATTGTTCGACAATCTCGTTCCCAGGAGAGCCCAATAATACTCGCTTGTGTCGAAAAATGGTTTCCTTAAATCGTATTAGGTCGATAAAAATGGTGTCTTAGCTAGATTTGCGTGGGCAAGAGAGAGTTTCGGACGTGCTTTTTCTATTTGTTTGGAGTCCAAATGAGATATTGGTTGAATCCGAGGAAACTGATACATTTGCAGTTTTTATTACATACAGTTCTTCCCAAATTCGAGTATTATAATTTCAGATAGCTTACAAGCACTGCAGAAGCGTTTTATAGAAGCTACAAGTCTCGATATTTAGAAAAACGCACAGCAGCGTGTAATATGCGATCCACCGAGTTAAATGGCACTCGACTATTCATTAAATGGGCACAATCTTTGAGCAATCTGCGATCGCGGTCATTATATCGAAAAACATTAATTTTTAGTTCAACCGGCGTTGTAATCGTGAAGGATCGGCCGCATCGCGCATGGTCTGCTTCGATGGGCAGATTGTTGATGAAAATCCACGGAAATCGACCTTTCAGTCGTTTTATAGCTATCTCCGATAGCTTATAATAGCACTTCAGGATATCGATAATGAATGTGTGCCATTTTTAGAACAAAACACCATTTGAACCCATAATTTTATTGGAGTTCCAATATTTTGTTGCTTCGAGAACTTGTAGAGGAGCGAGATGGTACAATTTCGGGTACCATTGCTATGAGGTTTTCAAACCAATAACGTAATTCAATTGAGCAGCGCATTCCAAAAATTGGTGCTAGTTGAATGGATGGATGAAATTTTATGAGAATAATGGCTACGTCAGGCCGCATTTTGGTGGAGCTCTGGTATTTATTTTTCTTCAGGAAGACTAGCAAACATAAAAATACATTGAATTAAGGTATCAGAGCGAGATCTATATTAGGCGACAAGCCCACGAAAGAGAGTGAATGTATTGATGCCAATTTTATTCTTAAAATGCAGGGAAACAAAAAATACTTCAGTTATAGTAGTTTTCCACCGATAGGATGTGATGAATCTTTTACGGCAACTATTTATGTGGTTTTAATTTCATAATGAGTGTATAATAATATTTTAAAATTGAACCAAGTCTTTGAATCTAGACTGTGGAAAGAGTGGATGGGTTTGTCACCAATCACAGTATTTCGAAAGCTAGGTTAGCCAGATAAATCGTCTATTGTAATAGTTCTCTTTGGTTTCGACTGAAAGACCCGACGTTACAGCTAGAAAAGGGCCGGAATTATCGAGTATACTATGTGCAGCTTGGTCTAAAACAGGATAATCATAGTGATGGACGGACACAAAGTGTAATCAGCTCTCCGATATGTTCCGGCATAGACAGTGTGGCCTGTATTGTGCAGCCTCTCCGCAATGAACAGGAGTAGAAATTTGACGACCGGGACCTTACCGGGAGAAGAGGAACCCAGTAAATCAAACGGAAGTGACTGGGACTCTACTTTTGGTGCAGATTCTAAGTTTAGTTCAAGGGTTGGGTTATCGGTTAGAAGATTGATTCGATGGGCGAGCTAAAGTAACAGGGCGGTTACTTTCACGCGGTGAGCCGCTTTCGCTGCGTTTCCGCCGGCTCAATTGGACTTTTGCGGGCAGAAGTCTCGAAGTGCTGGACTAATTTGATGTCAAAGGCTGTAATGCACGTCTCGGTGCATTTGGTGGCAAGCGGAGTACATAAAGAGATGTACGCAAGTCGTAAGTTGCTCATCGAGACGAGAACTGCACCATAGTAGCTCCCTCTGTAGTTTATCATCCCTCAGCGCTCAAAAACCGAAGTTGAAAAGTAAATACCCTATCATTTTCATGAATGGCACGAGATGGGTCGATAGCTCAAATCGAGATTCTACACTAATATATTATTGGAATGGATGTGGCGCTATACTGTCCGGTACTTCATAGTATTACCCCAGAAATAAGACTCTCTCTCGTCTATTTACACCATTAATGTCGAGAACCGAGTATAGTTGAAGTAGTCGCAGACACAGACTTTCGTCGCACTATATAACCAAAATGGAGACTGCAAGCACACTATGCCTGCTTACGACGTGTAAATCTCTGTACCTCCCGTTTCAAGACAACAGTCGAGGTAAGCACTAAAACGGGCCCTTCTACAATATTTCAACCATGCGTACCATTCCCGGTGAAGAGGTGTGGAGCTCTCCTTAAATGCGTGTAAACGCATGTTCTTTCAAAACTCCCTCTACTCCTTCGACTTCGATTTTCATGTACAGATGTTGCAACTCCACTGTGGTCATTCCAAACTTCCGCTCCCGGGTCCTTAAAGCTCGTCACTAAAACACCTAAACACGCCCTAAAGTACTCTTGCATCTCTCTTACGAAAACTTGCTTCCTTTCATCAGGTCTAAGCTCTTTCCAAACGGCGCCACACTAGGTCCCGCGTAATAAAAGACACTTGAACAATAATGAAACTAGCAACAATCCACCTTTATGCTCGTCAGCGGCACTGGAAATCTAACAGTAGAATTATATCAAGGAAAGATTGCGAGCTTGCGATAATGTATCATGAAATATAGCTGCTCCTTGACTCCCTCTCCCCCTATGTCCTTCTCGTCACCGGGATTATTTGTGATGAATATACGTATCTTACTCATCTCTGAATACAAAGCACTAACTGCACCACAGTATGCATTCCATGCTTTTTATCACTGTGTAACGTGGTATTTAAGAGACTTACAACTTCACAAGATTTCCTAAAATCTAAACTCAAACCAATTATAACCTCGTAGCCAGGACTCCCAGCCACGTTTCTGTCCGTAGACGTTTTACTACCGTTTGTTGACATATCTTGTGACCCTATTGGTACAGCTAGGATACATACGGGGCGAGTTGCACAACGGGATATTCAAACAGTAGACCAATAAATTATGTAAAACAAAAACAGAAATGCGCTATTCAACTTCCAAAGCAGCCATAAATTAACCAGCTGAACGCAGTTGGTGCATTTGTCAATCCAAAGTAGAGCACTCGCCATTTGAATGAATCATACTTTGTTTGAATCGCAGTTTTATCCGCATCTGATGTTGTTCGCCAACTAAGTCAATTTGCGAAAAGATGGTTGCGCCTGTTCCAATGATTCATTGATTAATAGCGAAGGAATGGTATCCGTTATTGTAATCTTATGAAGAGCACAATAATTTCAAACCATTTCACCGCTCTTCTTTTTGATGAAAAAAACGGAGCACCATACAGCAATAAAGATGTTCTGGCTAGTCCTTACCTAACGGATTATTCAGATCTTTTAATTCCTCAATCGATAGTCTTTTTACTGGCCGTATTTGGGGCGGCTCATTGGTTTTAAGCTTAATCTAAAAATTTATCTCCCATTTTAGCGGTAGTTTGACGGGCAATCGTCAAAAAATTTCATCGAATTAGTCAAAAATATCCTTAACTACCTAATAAGTTGATATCTTAGACTTGGGATTTAGCCGGACAGCGAACGGTTCTCCGGCCTTGCATTTCGTATCATTTTGAAGTCCACTCAACGAAACAATTTTAGAACTGAGTTTTTTTGGAGCTCGGAAAGTAGATTTAATTGACGGAACCATATTTTGTTGGCACTCGTATGAATCATGACTGCCAATATCATTGAAGGTTGTAAGCCCGTAGTCATTTCCCGCTTACAAAAATATCGGTTACAGTATCATCATCACCCGCACAGTTCGGAAAGACATAAACATTTTCTGAGCTATAGATACAGTTTAACTCTAGAAAACCAGTAGCCTTGCCCTGGGCAGTTCTTTCTGAGCAATCGCCAAGCTCCACTTCTTCATAACAGTTCTGTATCGTGAGACCGCATCTGTTGATGTCTTACTTGATATCTAAACATGTGAGACACCATTATTCACCACGATATAACGCCGTAACCATTTAGGCAACACTAATACGCAAACTCAGCAACACTTTCTTCAAGCATTGAAGAAATATTTAGAGGAAACAAGTCCGCGTTACTACCATCGGCCGCCCTATGGAGCGGCTTTACGGTGTTTTGAAGCATTTCTTGCGTCATACAGTCTTTTACGCCAGGTATTGTCACGATAGTTCCGATCCTTTTACCACAGTCTATGCGACGGCCAACCTTAGTATAAATAAACTTCTATCCTCGCTGACCTTTACCCCAGCTCTCAAGAGATTCGTCCTTCTTCTAATCCTTGGTCTTAAACTATTTAAGTGAGTCTTCCCGATAGCGTGGTATCTGTGACTCCTATTTTTGATATTGCCAAAAATCTTTGCTTATTTTACGTATTTTTCTCATCCACATGCCATACTTTAGCAACTGAAAAATTCGAGCATACTTGAACACGTCATTCACTTTTGTACATTCAACTGCCTCATCTGATGGATATTTGCTATGAACATCTTCCTTTGATGCTACCAGAAAGTTTGTAAATAAGTACACGGAAGCCTCTTATAATGGCTTTTGGTGATCTATAAGTCCTTTAAACTTTTCATATGGCAATCCATTGTACCAAAAATCTTAATAGCCATAAGGTCAATCATGGCTCGAGAACCCTCATTCAGCGGAAAAACTCTTTTAACAGAGCCTCTCCAAGCTCAGCAGTCGTGTTTGGCTTCTCTTCCTCGTCCTCCAGTTTCCACAACCGCGTAGCTGCAGAATCAGTTTCACAGCACTCTGCGTGTGCCAAAATTCTTTCATCATCACAGTTGGAAATTTACCCTCCTCTTGTACATCGAAAACTAAGCATTTAACTTTAGCGGATGCGCAATCCTCACTTTGCCCGAAAAAAAACGAATATTTGGTGTTCTGATCGACGGAGAGCTACTGGGACCCTTCTCGGGTGGCCAATGAGGGAAAATTCTACTGATATGCCGCTGAAATCAGATCTTAGCCCTGTAATAATCGCCGTCCAGACATATTCTTTTGGGTGCGTTGATTCACTCAAAGATGGTAAGCAACGGCTTGTGAACGGAACTCTAATCAAATTTTTGAAGGTGTTTGATTTTAAGTATTTTAAGTTCCCACATAGTTTAAGGATATATCAACAAGAGGGTTTTACTGTATTATTCCCGACTGATTCTTATTACTGGGAGCTCAGACTTACGTTGAAAACTTGTCTCGGTTATGAATACAGGACGGGTACCTGAATAAATATATTTGAGCAATAGTTCATGATCAATATCTCTTTACAAGGAGGTAAACTTCGAATGGGGTAGGACGCCCTCATAGTGATCTGCCATTTTCCATATATTTCTTTTCTATTACTATTACCCGCTTAGCAGCCTGCATTCGATTTTTTCTGTTTAGCCGTATTGATTCCATACATTTGCAATGACTTTTAAGAAAGTATATTGCCACTACCCTACTTTACTCTGTTCATTTGTTCAGTTTGTTTGCATTGATGTTGGTATGGAAGCGTGCTCCAGGGTTTTGACTGCCCTCGGGCTGCTCACTAAGGTAAACTTTTTATTTGATTATCTTTTTACTGTACTGTTAGCTTCGTCGTCTATATTGGAACTCAGAATGATGTATGGTACGCATCATCATGTTACATATATATAGAATGAAAATTGAAACAAATTAGGGAAAAAACAAAAGAGAACAACAAATATTGCACAAAGTTTTATATTTCTTCGTTCTAATATTATAATTTTCAGCTTTAGAATTAGTTCAATATATATTTAAAATACGACTAAAACTAACCCCAACTGCACAATAATCTATTATCTGAAAGGGTTAAAAAAAACTTATGAATAGAAAGGAAATCTAAATCGCAGCTGACAGAGAGGGACTTTTCAATATCTCGGAGCCTTTTAAAAATTTTCGGACAACTTAAAAGTATTTATAATTTATTGCGAGGAAGATATGCTATCAAAACGAGGAAGATCTGCTATCAAAGTCACAAGTACTCAGCATATTTTTTCTGTAAGTATGATTTAGTCCCACAATTTATTTTTAGAGCACTCATGGGTATTATTTTCTCCCAATAATAGTATAAGAGCATAGAGTTACAACTTGAGAGCATAAAAATTTCCTAAAACTGAAGTTAGTACGAAAAGCGCCATAACAAAATATTTAGAGTTATATTTCGGTGATTCAAAGTAAATGTGAGGTTTGGTTTGTAATTTAAGATATTTTTCACACTCTTACACCACTGCAAGTAAATATGTCGCTCAAAGTTTTAAAATGTTAGCTCCCCGTGCGTCGGACGTCATACAAATGAGCTTGCTTCAGTAATTTCGAATAAATGATATTAATTTTGTGTAAATTCATAACTTGAAGTACATTGGATTTTCTTATTTCTTCCTTCTCATATATAATAGCTTCTCTTGTTCAAATGATTGAGCGAATTTCTCGAGAGTAATCTAGATAGTTCGCTCAGCTCTGAGAGCCTTCACTGCTGTTGTTATTCAAATGCACTATAGCGTCGAACTGCGCGCCTTTATTGTATTTTTCGAAAAAAAATTAGCTGTGTATAGTTCCACGAAAGGTACCTCAACAGAGTGATGGCAAAATATCTTATTAGAAAGAATCCAGGATATTCAAACCGTTAGAAATATCTTGGGTGCGTATATATCGAAGAGATCGTAGTTAATGAGTGAAATTGCAAGATCTTTTGAGAATTTTTTGCGGTGATATTTGTTTCTCTTCCAGTACTCTTCAGCTTTGTCGACTTGAATAATTCAATAATTTACTAATAAATCATGAAGCATGCAGGAATATTCTCATTCAAGGTTTTTGACCATTGTAACCGGTTCCGTACAAATTGATTTACCTAACCAATTTGTTTTGAAAAGCTCTCAACCGAAAAAGACTTTCACCGCATTTTCAGTGACTTCACCGTCATTCTACTGTCTCCTTTGTCATAGAATCCGACTTTGAAAGCCGTTTTAGATTTTTTTGCTTCAAATTAGATGATATTGTAGTACTGTTGCGAATATTCAGCTTTTTTCGCTGTATTGCATTCGAGAAAATCATGAACGAACCAAAGATTACCAAAAAATAGTGTACATTTATGATTAGGGTCTATTTATCTTAAATACAATGGGAATAACAGGATACTATCCCCATTTTATCCTGCGAAGGATTTTCTCTGGACGTCATCTCAAAACTTCTGACCTCAATTTGTAGAAATATTTCATTGTCTTAAGTTAGAAACATAATGATTCCTAACAGATTCATTTTTTTGCAGAGCACTTTACCTTATTATATTATCTATATTTGACGCAGATTCCAGAAAACGTTTAAGCAGTCGACTTCTGTAATTTTATAAACCATTTTCCTTATTGCATATCTTAGTGCTGCATATGAAGTAGTTCTCATGCTTTAATTGATATGCAATTAACGCATCAGCTTTTTGAGTTTTCTCTTTGCATGATTGCGTCTATCATATTGATGCGAATATTTTGTTCGATTTCCATAATCTAAAGTTTTACACAAAAGATAAATATATAGTTCGCTATCACATGATAAGCCTGAATTTCTTACAGTATATTTTTCCACAATTTTTTTCTGTTTTATATCGCCTTTTCGTTATATTCATCAAAAACCTCAAGAAAGTAGTAGCGCTGTTTCACTTGCTGATGGAATACTTGATATGCGTATCAATTTCTTGAGAAGATCCTGATCTGATGTAGACTGGAGTCAAATATTTTGTATATATTTTTTATCATTCCCGTATTCCAACATACGTACTTATTCGTTTCTTCAAGCTGTTGTAGTATTACAAACAAACTAACTGAAAAATATCCGAGACTGCTTTAAGTGAAAGTTTGCATCATTTTCAGTTGCGCAACTCTGCACGCGACTAAATACTTTTGAGGTCTAAATGTGTAATATAAATTGTGTACCGTGCAATAGTGCCTCCACTGCTTTAGAATTTTGCACTGAAAACTAATAAGGTTGTCAAAAAATGACCCTTTATGCACTTATTATACTGTACTTTTAGCAGGATCTACTTAGCCTGAATAACAGTTAACGTTACTTAACGTTATTTTATCATCTTATTGCTTTTCTGTTCGCATTATTTTTTTATCAGTGCTGCACGCAAATTGATTAACAAATGTTGGTAGTACCTCATTGACTTCACAAAAAGGAAGAGTAGTTCCAGAGGTATGGAATAATTGTTCTAGGGAAAATCGAGGGTTACGAGAAGACCTGTAAGAATGTAGAGAAACATTGAAACTAATAAATACAGACTAAATCTGTATTTCACAAATTTGTGGAAAACGTCCCCAAACATTTACATTTTTTGTTCTCTCTTACCCGATTTTTACCATTAACGCCAGCTTTATGTTGAGACTGGATCGATGTGGGCCTCAAAACAATTGGAATATTAAAATAAAAGTACGTATATATTGTTACGATTAACAATTTTTTCCTGAAAGGTCACCTGGACCAGTAACTTTTCTACACACTCACGCCGTTCCTTTACACCAGATCTGTGCTGCCTGTTAAAATAATAGAGCTTAAAAAGTTGAGATCATTCACCCTGGTCTATTAGTAAATATCATAGCATCTATTTTTTTTACTATTTCTAAATTGGCTTGTTATCTCCCACCAATTACCTTTCCTCCATGATTTCTGATTACGCCAAAACTTCCTCGTAATATTTTCTGTTTGTTGGATTCTTCTGTTCCATTAAAACGCAGGTTCATATCACAGTTTGTAAATATCAGGTAATGATATATTCTCAATGCAACCGAGAAAAAATACGAAAGAAAAGCGTGGTCGAGCTATACGACCTATTAAGAGTGATACGAAACAATCCCTCGTCAAACTGTTAAAACATAGCGCTACTGAAAACAAATTAATTATGAATTGAAAAGTTTTCAAACAGGAAAGAGAAATCTCCATCCCCATTTATGAAAATTAGAGAAAACAGAGCTGAAGTCTGCTCAATTCCCTCAACCCTAAAACTGCCTTAAATGATATAAATGGTAATGATATTATGATGAAACAATTTAAAATACCGTGAGATATATTTTTCCTGCTTTTTAATGTACTGCATATGTTGCGGAAGTCCCGAAAGAGAACCTATCGATCAGACTAGATTTATGGCTAGCGTTTGGAGTCCTCCGTGGGAAATTTGGTAAGGCCGAAAAGTCGTTAGTAGCTCTTTTCGAGCTATCCAACCTTGTTTCTCTCCGTTCCAAATGGAGAAGTGACCTCATCTTCTGATGCTACCAACATGCCAACATCATACGATGCGAAGGATCTCCACATGACCATACGTTTCTGCCAAACCCTATCTGAATTTTTAGAGTTTTCGCATGCCCCGCAAGTCGATCTTGAGAGCACCACTCGAACAGGTCGTGTGCTGCTATAATATTGGCTGCTGGTTGCGCGTCTCAAGGAAGGACGACCCAGAATTAATTCCAGAGGTCCTTGCAGTGAATTAAAACAGAGCGCAAAGCTGTGAAACATGGAAAATCATCAAGTTTACTGCGAAAAAAAGTCAGCGCGATCAATTGACTACGCGATGCTGTGACAAGCAAGTCTGTAGAAAAGGTTGCTGAAACGTTTTTGCGGAGACTAGAGGGTTTCCATCAGCCCGAATTCGGAGCACGAAGAGAAAGGAAATATAGAAGATCTTTTAGCATTGATTAGTACCGCTGACGCTGATCAAGACGAGAACCGTTAGGCAAAACTACAGAATTTTTGGATGAGAGAGACCGCCAAAAACAAATGGGAGTGAGTATCCGGAAGAAAACGAGACTGTGGCTCAATGAAAGTGAAAACGATGCCGTTGAGTCGTAGAACGTGTAAATCATGTGCACTGTATTGACATGTGAAACGTGTCTTCAAGTGCACGTAAAATAGGATGAAAAGAACTTTAAAAAAGATATTGCGTTAGAACGCGGCCTTCAATTTACTTTTGTAAAATGCGGACGAGAAAAAGAATAACATCGCGTGGAAGGCCCTCAATTGGATTGAGAGCGCTTATGAGGGGATAAAAGCCAGCGCCCCCGGCCAGAGAGAAGGAAGTGTAGATAAGCTATCCACAGGATAGATCTGGAGTAATTTCGCATTACGATTGACGTCTGTCATCAGGCGCACCCAGGAAGTAGTTGATGCTGTGCACAGAAGCCCTCATATTGCCCATGCCAAGCAAATCCTCCCGCATTGATCGACCTCCACTCTTCGCTCTGCCCGTAGCTACGCCTCCGATCAATGCGGACTCTGTGCTCTCCGCTCTCCTGGATACATTACGGCTGGCCTATACGCCTACTATTCACTAAATTTAGTGAGTTAGGATAAGTACCTAGATTAAGCACCCTGCAGTGCGTCGATTTGTACACGCATCCCATCCACTACGGAACGCCTGAGCTGCCTCCTGATCTGTAAGTCTCCGCTGGGAAAGCGTCGCGCCAGGCAGTTGGCGAAGCGATTGGCCGCAGACAGGATCCATTACGAGCGTATTTCTAGGTTGCGGCGATCCAGAACGACTTTTAACTGCCGAGCTCGTGCATCATCGATCGGCTGGCCGACACGAATGCGTTTGTAATATTTACCACGGCTTGGTTGTCTACATGTAAAAGCAAACGTTTGTCAGTACGTCGTATTGCTTGTTTGCCTAGCCGACCGCTCAGCAGTAGGCGGATGGACTTCAACTCTCGGTAAGTTATCGATTGTCCTAGGTCTTTCCAGCTCCAAATGCTTTGCGCCCTCCATTGCCCATATACCCCGGGTACCAATAAGTCAAAATTGAGGGTACCGCCGTACCCCACGCCTTTGGCATCTGTTTGAATTGCAGCCGCTGCGACGATGGGAACTATAAGCCGGCCAGTCAGCTCTTGCCTGCTCAGAGTTCTCCATTTTTGCAAATCGCGAACAAACTGATGGGGAAGCCGACAGCGACAGCGAAAGTCTCGCGGCCGACTGCTTGACATGTACCAATGTAAAGACCGAGTCTGGAAACGGACCAAAGGCATTGCAAGCGTCATAGAGACGCACACGCCACACAAGTGAGACAAAGTCTTTGCGGAAACCCATCGCCGACCGTACCTGACATCGCGCAATAGTTTTCAAGCCAGATTCTGCACCCTCTCTAGCTTCCATGGTGAGACCAAGAAGCGCATCTTCGTGCTGTCTATCAAGACCCCTAAGTGTTCTATCTCCGTTGAAACTACCCAGTTCCATTTCTCTGGGTGCCTTCTGAGTTCTACGGTCTTCATTAGCCTTGAGACTAGGTTTACAGCGCGTGAGCAGTGCCTTTCAATCGACACGATTACCCAGGGAGACGGGAATATGAAATCCAAATATGCCAGGACGCGATACCCCGATACCCCGTCTTATACTCGAACACAGGCCTCATAATGTTGTTCCTTTCCATGCTCTTTCGCAGCAGCCAATCACGGTTTTCGAATAATCCACCACTGAACGCCGCAACGCCCGGTCCTTTTGTCGTATGGATAACGGGTGAGACCGAAGTCCTTACCATCTCGACAACGTCTGGCAACAATCCGTAAGACTGCATCCGCTTGGCACCGATTTCGGCCTCAGCTATAGATTTCTCTTTCGCGACGCCCTTTCCCTTGCGGAAGTGCTCCTCGACAAGGGAGGCGCTGTTAGAGAGAGTAGACATTTTTGACGCACGGGCACTTAATACCAAGCGCCTTGGCCACGCTTCTTTTGGACCGCACTAGAAATCTGCCTATCACCACGAATTCTGGGGACTCTCATGTAAAGAGAGAGGGGCATACCGAGAAAAATCAGTACGGCAGCCACCTCGATACTAAATACTGTGACGTTTTGTTCGCCGTCGGCGGTTCTAGCCATTTCTGACAGCGGCGGGTGATCTAATATCTGATCCAATCGTACGCGACGAGTCTTGCCACATATGGCCAACCTCGCTATTCACTGTAACTAGTTTCATCGTCATAAGCGACCCGTCTAAACAGGACGAAAATTTTTCAACATTTACAAATATCTCTTAAATATTTGGATTCTATTGAATATTTATTACATTATCAAAAACCAATCACTCAAAAAATCAAGTATCTCAAAGATAACTTTCAAAGAGCTATTTTAAACGCTTGATCTTCATTTATAGTATTTTTCCCGAAAACATGGATAGCTAGAGATCGCCGAAATGGTTGTAAGAAAAAACTATTGTACCAGGAAAACTGCGTCCATAATGTGGAAATACCAAAATATTTTCCATTGAAGTGATTTGAATAAATTTATTATGAATGCAAGAGATAAAGAACCTGTATATTGTGCCAAAAATAATACTGTTTCATTTCTAGCATCAGAAATCTTAAATTATCAATTTTAGAAAATAAATAATTCTTGAAATCATCATCGAAAATAGAATTTCTTTGTAATAATAAGTTTGTATCATCGCCATCTAACAGAACGCCTAAATACTTTTCTGTTCCTCCACCTGAGACATTTCTCCCTTTGTCTTGACATAGCTGAAATAAATTTTAGACAAAATCAATTATTGTTAAAAGTCGTAGTACTTTATAAATTTCCTCCAAGCTAAGCAACGATGATAAACATCGTCTAACAATTTTCAGGAATCAAATAAATTCTTTGCGAACTTTAATTCGCTCCTTTTATCTCCTGTCTGTGAAGTGATTAATTTTATTCTAACGTTTTTTCTTATATCTTCTGTAATGATGCGTTAAGTACTGGGTGTTTTATTTACATTGGATTTCCATTAGATGACATAGCTGATAGTAATATTGAATTCAATAGTAATACTTCTTTCTTCTTTGAATAGATTTCATTCCCATATTGCTATACAAGTATCGTTTTCAGGTTATGGGCAATACTCTAGAGTTTGATTATGCGATGGAGAAACTGCTGCGGATTGTGTTGGGATTTTTTGCAGGGATAGTGAATTGAGGAGTTGAATATATGACTGATGATATGTCTTCTATTAATGATTTCAAACAGTGAAACTTGCCGTGTATAGATATTCATGCTCACTTCAAACTAGAGCAACCTGTTTGCTAGTGATCACATTTTACTTTTAAATGTACTGCAACATGCGTAGGGTGAAATTTGTACAAAAATGAATGCATTTCGTACCGGAAAAGAACTAGTTTTATATTTGATTTCTATGTTCTAGCAAACTGGATTCATGAAACATGAAAGGGATATCCTTACACTGGCTTCGCACATATGGACCAAGCATTATATTTATGAGAAAATATAAGCTGCAGACATTCTCCGCCCTCTGTTCTTTTTGGAAGGTTTAATAAATTACTTGATTGTAATGAGAACGCTCTATTGTTTCGTAATGTATTGAATAATTATTCAATGGGGAGAAAATTCTCATACCCGCTTGATCAACAATACCATACGATTTAGTTAGGTATCAGCAAAATTATCTCTTAGATTAATGAAACCTCTGTTTCCACTATTACAGCACAATTTAGGGTGATCTATTGAGTTAGGGCCAATCCTTCATACATCGAGTAAATCATCTTCAGGTCAAAACCTTCATCTTCCGAGATGCAGAGAACAATAAAAATGTGATTTGTGATTTGTGATTTGTGTATGGAGTACATACAGGAAAGCTGAATTGCTCGCAAAGATTTCGCTAAGAAATACATTCGAGCAACATCATGACTATTCCTATATTTTTCACTGACGTGAATCCTCTTCTCTGGAAGTTAGCTGGCCGTATAACAGCACTTTATGTCAAGAATGAGTCAGCCATCATTTACCTGACATAAACACAACAACTTTCATTGTCGTTAAGGAGTGAATATTTATCCATTTCACTCTTGATGGGGTAATTCCTCGAAGCTTGGCAAGAGCTGTGGCGGATGGAAATTTGAGCATTTGCGGGGCGCGAGATCTTTTTGCCGTGGCCTGTCGCGTTAGTTGCCCCCTGGAACGCGGCCTATCTGGTGTCTGGTGTCCCAACATCTTGCTACAAAAAAAATAGACAATCGATAAAATTAAATGAATGCGTAAGTCCAAAGTATATAAATCCAAATAAATGAAAAATAAAATTACCTGAATAGGACGTATAATAATAATTGAAAAACAAAATATTTATTGAAAGAAGAAGATGGTTCCATGGACAGAGGCTTGCTAAAACTTTCTAACAGTCTAATACCATTTACACTGCATATCAGAGTAAAAAAGCTACAAAAATGATTCCAGTAGTATCATAATTTTTAGGGGCCAAATTCATGCTAAGTAATAATTCTAGAAGAATTGTCCAGTTGAGAATTAGTCCAAATAATAATTTGCCGGTAATATAATTCAATTAATTATAACTGTAGAATTTAAAAATCAACTGATAGACATAACAATTGCTTCATGTGTAATACGGTATAAAATATAAGCCAGTGAAAATAGATAAAATTATTTTCGATGATTCACAATGAATAAAATTTGTTTGCCTCTGATAGAATATTTTTCCTTAATTTTACATCTCTGTATTCGATATGTAAAACAAATTAAATAGTTTTCCAATATTTATAAAAAAATGTTTTCAATTTTCAGACAATCCTCTTCGTTACATATCGCCTATATACAGACCGATCTCTGTTCTCCGAAGTTTCCAGTAAAATACTCCCCATTACCCCCCAATTTTCTCGAAGAAGTATTTTCGGTGAAATGAGCACCGAATATTTACGCTTTTAGGGGATTTGGGTTACTTTCATATATGGAAGATGTGATCGGTTGCATCCTCGCCGTTGGAAGTGCGTTGCTAGGAGAAGTCGTCACTGGCTAACACTAAACAACTTCCCCTAATGGGCCGGCTCAATGCCTTACTATGTGTAGTTCAGTATTACTAGAAACCCATTTTAGAGTTAGTGTACAGTACGCTTTAAGGAGCCGGCTTGGAGTCAACTGGGAGATATAAAGTGCAAATCCTCTCACTAGGAAGCAATTCTGATAGTCAAGGTGTGTGTCTTTCGTACGACTATGAGGGAAAAGGTTTTTGTGTTTTACGCTTGGAAGATATATTTTATCTATCCTAAAGATTTCCAGACAATCCGTAATCGATTCGATTTGGTTCTCTAATATTTGAAAGCTGAACCGCGCTTTTCAAACATTAAAGAACCAAATCGCCCCATAATTGAAAGGTGCGGTCCAGACAACCACAATCAACTCAACATGGAAAGCCGACACAGTAATGAGGTAGGAATCATGCTTCTTAGAAGGCCACCCTCAGGCCTTTAATGCGTGTCACAAGGCCACAAGCTGAACAATTGTGCTAAGTCATCCGCGTTGGCCTATGTCAAATACATATCTAAAAAGGTCACAATGGAGCAAAAACTAGATCCGTCATCTTCTGAGTTTAGTCATCGCAATCCATCTCTGTGGCAATGTGTCCACAGTTGCCATGCACCTATAAAATGTCGATCCGAGGTTAAGTGAGCTCATTTATCCACGCATTACAGTGTTAGCTGAGGAAAAACATTACGCTCAATCCTTGATTCATCAGGTGCCTTGTTCCGAATTATGCACACAGGTACAGTATATACTGAACGTACTACAGATCAATAACTTGTCCAGCATACTCTACTTTTGAAACACTTCCAGCGGCGTGGATACAACCGATCACATCTTCAATACATTGAGATAACCCAAAATTCCGCTACTTTTGAAATGTCAGTGTCATTCTCTTACAAAAACATACCGTGTTACAGATTGCTTCGAACGTGGCATGCATGTTGACAGGACAAGTAACTACTTTTGAGTATCTGGCCCATAGTACCTTCACTCTTTAATTTAAAATCTGTACCTCGACATCGCTGGACCGCAAAGCTTCCCACGCTTTCGCCTTCTTTTCGTTCGCAGTAAACCAACCCCACGTTTCACTACTCACGTCCCGCTAGCACAACACATACCGCGACGTGAACGTCAGCGGATTTCAAGGAGCTAGCTCTTGTCCTTGGGGAATGCGCGGACGCACCACATGGTTCTCCTCAAGATGTGGAGGCATTCACCAAGTTGTTCCTATTCCCGTCCGCGATCCTTGCCAATCCCAAGCCCTCCACCCTCTCAATCCTCGTTCCGGGCACAGCATCAAATTTGATAGGGGTAAATCGTCGGGAGAAGATATACTCAGAACCAACTACCCCAAGAAGGAGGTTTTGCAAGCGACAAAAGTGCTACCGTGGTATAGTTGAACGAGCAAGAAGGAGTGTATATGGAAGAAAGTTGAGAGGGCTACAAGCAAGTATGAAAGGGGCAGAGTCTACTACTGATGCTCTGTGAGCAGCGTAGGAAAAAGGTTTCTTGGGTCTGAAGATTACTCTCAACTTCCTACTACTCGGGACTTGACTTGAAGTTGTCTGCCAACTTGCTTGCCCTCTCAAGGAGAAGCACTTTACTCAGCTTATATAGACTTTCGGCTAATCCTAAAGTCTCAATCAAACATACTAAATACCATAAAACGCATAAAAGGGCATCTTGTGGATGTGATTGGCCAGAGGGAAGATATTATCAAGGAAAATATCTGTATCTACTCCTCACAATCGTTATCCTCAAGATCAGAACCAAATAACTCCTCCAAAATATCCATTCCACCCAGGCAGTCCACACAAATACCCGCGAACGGCTTGGAATTCTCCATTGCCTCCTGGGAAATATCTATACCACTGAGGACGGCCCTATCTGGTTGCAGAGTCTGGATCACCTGATCCATATTTTCCGGCCCCTTATATGGAGTTTTCAACCCTCACAATTCGTAGCACCAATACAGTACCTATGTGCCCTATTGGCACCGCTACAGTACGGCGCAAAGCCCCCTCGAAAAATAATTGAAAATAAAATTGCAAGTACAGTGACAGCCCAGCCAGCTCAGCATGTAAGCTCAGCCAGCGCAGCATGCCAGCGCAGCATGCCAGCGCAGAGTGCCAGCGCAGCCAGCACAGAATGCCAAATAATATCTACAATTTTCATTATATCAAAATTCCCGTATTTTTGCTGAACGTATTCAACTATGGCGTGATGGACAGTACGAACTTTGATGCGAAGGCAAACGCCTTAGCAACGTCGCGCCCGTTGCATAAGGCAACGGAAGAGGAACAAGCGGAGATCAACAAACGGCGCGCCCTGAGGCTTGCAAAGGAGGGCGCTTACGGCAAGGCAGCGCGTGCGCTGGGATCTTCGGGGATCGCATGCCCCTCTGCAGAGGTGGTTTCCATTCTTCGGGAGAAACACCCATAGCGCTCTCCGACTACGGAATCGTACAAACCCGCTTCCCCTGACTCGTTGCCGGCTTGCCCCCACTTCAACTCCAGAACTTGTTCTCCGTTGCGTTCGGAGCTTTCCAAGGGTAGCGCCGCAGGGGGATCCGGACTCCGCCCAAACCACCTCGTCGAGCTTTTGCAGATCCCAACAGTTGTCAATGGGGGAAAATTGGTTTAGTTTACTGCGAGTAATGGAACGGTTGAGAGTCCTCTGTATTTGTAATCAAACCATTGGCGGGACCTACATTGCAAGTGCTTGAGCGTGTGTACCAGCTAGAAAGTAGCTGGTAGACCGGTTGACAAGCAGGCTGCGTTAGAAGTGACCATCAACGCCGCGTGTCGTTGGAGGAGAATTGTCCTCATCCTGGAGTATTGGTCCAGGGCTCGGTTGGCGACTGCTCGGGCTACCTCCGTGATGTGGCGGAACGCTTCGGGATGCCACCCCTGTTGTCAATGGTGGACGGAGCTTGCTAGCTTCTCTAACTAGTGTGGTCAACTTGCTAGCCAACGGAAGGCCCCTGCGGCTATATCGGCATGGATCGCAGGTGCGCCGCTCACAGCACTCCTAAAACCAGACGGGGAATCAGACCGATCGCCGTGGGCGAGACCTCCGTCGCTTGGTGGGAAGATGTTTGCTGACTTGCATTTCCGAGAAGGCTTCCGAATACTTCCAGCCACTACAGTTGGGAGTAGCAACGTCAGGAGGATCTGAGGCAGTTGTCCACGCTGTACGGCGACTTTATGAGGAGCATGGCGAATCGGCAGAGTATGCACTGTTAACCGTTGACCTTCAAAACGCATTCAACCTGGTCAGCCGAAGTGCGTTTTTGAAGGAGGTCGAGCAGAGGTTCCCAGAGCTCTTACCTTGGGTCAATTACACGTACGCGGTAAACCCGGGTCATCTGTGGTGTGGGGATTGTATGCTCCGGAGCGTGGTAGGCGTGCAGCAAGGGGATCCTCTGGGTCCACTTTTATTCTCCCTTGTGCTGCAAAAAGTGACGCGGGAACTGAAAACCCGCCTGGAAAATGTGGCGACACCACAGGCAGGCCTTCTCTACTCCTTCAGCTATGGTACTTGGACGATGGGTATATAGTGGGCACCCACGAAGCCATTCGACGGCACTACAATTCCTCTCTTCCGGAGGTGCGCGCTTTGGGTTTGCACCTCCGCATGGATAAGTGTGCCGTCTGGTGGCCAACCGCCCCCCCCCGTCTGTTCAGCAGTCCTTCCCAGCCGACCTTCGCCAGGACTATAGTGAAGGGACAAAGTGCTCCGCGCCCCAATCGGATCGGACCTATTCGTGGAGCGGAGTTCTCAAAGCATGTCGCTTCGCTGAAGCCTCTCCTCAGCGCTTTGTAACCCTGGAGGACACTCAAGTAGCTCTCCATCTACTACGGACCTGCTTCGGCGTATGTCGCATTAACTACCTCCTACGTGTAGTTCCCCCTCATTCCACTGCTAAGGGGCGCGGAATTCGATTCCGCTGTTGAGCTACACTGCGGGGTTGATGGGCGGGGTTCTGGACAGCAATACTTTTCGGGAATTGCAACTCCCTGTGGCGCCCTTCGGCCCCCTCAAGCCAACTTTTGGCATTGGGCTTCGCTCTGCGAAGCTCACTGCGGCGGCTGCGTTCCTTTCCTCCGTGTCCCTCACGCGTGCCCTTTGCTCTACCCTTCTGCTGTGCTACCGAACACTGCTCTTCATTCATACAAATCCGCAGTTCGGGCGCACGACGACTGGAAGACACAAGTGGCACCCGAGAAGGTGGTCCATTTCACGGCTATCGACTCAGTGCAGAGGTTTGGGCAGGGGCAACTCGTCCGCCCAGTTGAGGAAAAGGCCTTTGATGACATGCCGAAGGGGATGAGAGGACTGTTGCATTCCGAGCCTCGTTGTCAGTGGAGGGTTGCAAGGACTGGCTGTCATGCCAACCGGCTCCGGGGTTGGGTACCTACATCCCGGACCGCAATTACAAGACGTGGTTGCAGTTCTATTGCAGGGTGCCACTGTTTCCTCCAGCTTCGAAATGCCACAAAGGGGATGCACGACCCTCATGGATCAGTATGGTGACCACGCGCTGTGCTGTGCCTATGGATCCACACGCGGGTGGCGGCATGACTCGCAGACACGTTTGTTTGCTGCAGATCTCTCCAAAGCTGCCCGACACCCTGTCCTCGAGCCGCCACAACCCGGCCATGCAGTTCGCCCGGACATCAAGGCGCTTGGAGAGAACGGGGGCACGGACTATTTGACGTAACCGTTATCCATCCCCTGACCCCCGCCCGCCTTCCCTCCCTGGCGCGATGCCCACTCAAGCCCCTTAACCATGCTCGCCTGGGCAAGGACACTCGCTTTGCCGAGTTAATACGTTCCAAGGGTCCTGGGCATCGCTTCATTGCCTTCCACTCTCCACGTTGGGGGGCTGGCACCCTTCCGCTCGGGACTTCGCCAACCGGGTTGCGACTGGCATTGCCGCACGGGCAGCCGTTCCGATTGCTGATGCGCAGCGAACATTGTTCGCTCGTCACGCGGCGAGACTCGTCCAGAATAACGCCAGTTGTTTGTTGGAAGGAGTTTGAGCGACACTTAGGCCACAACTTGAAATTGTGTATACAGTGTATTCCAGAGAACCTCCGTTCTGAGGGTATGTACAGTAAGTGGTTACCCTACTTACAGTAGTCCTAGTCTGTGATTGCTTGCAGGAGAATTAAGTATACCAACCCATTCAAGTGAACCCAATTTAACCCCTTTACCCCCCCCCATATCTACCACAGTAAATTAACACCCCTTTACCCCACGTTTCACCAGTCATCCGTTTCAGTATAAACCCCTCTTACCCCGTCTCATGTTTTGAAATGGCGGAAAATTTTTAGTTTTTTATTGTTTGGGGAAAACCTGTTTTTAGCACGAAATGGTGTCTGCCTGGCCGTTTTGTCAGCTTTAACGTATTGTAGTGCGATTTTCGGATTTTATTTTGAAAATCTGGTATTGTCCATTCATATAAAGGAGACTGGGCTGTCGGTATATCTATCAAAGCAATACAGTTTTTCGGCTTCCTTTCTCGGGTATTCAACTTCGTTCTAGAATGCAGTTTGAATGGGCACGGCGACGGGAACGGGGCCGGTAAATACGGGCCCTGACACGGTAGAAGACGAAGAGGTGCCACAAATGCCATTAATTAGTGCAAATATGTGGTTAATTAACAAATTCCAGTTTGCAGGCCTTCTCACATTAGTGTTAACGCCTCCCACCAATTCCACAAAGAATTCCTTATTCCCATGGCCAACTATCCCTGCACAAAGATTATTATCGTTACCAAGATTATCCCAGCTCTGAGCTACAGAAATTGCGTCATCAGATCCCAAATTTGTGCGTCCATCACCTAGAATTAGTATCTTTTCTGCCCCCGAGGGATCAGAGTTAAATTCATCAATACAATATTGAATTCCTCCCTCTACAAATGTAGGGTTAGAGTTTGCTTGAACAGCTGCTTCAACATCCATCAAGAAATCAATCCCCTGCGTAGCAGCATCGATAAGTGGAGAAATTGGAATCGGATTTGCAACACTTCCAGCGTACTGGACAGCGGCAAATTTAGCCCCACTTAGACCTCCTAGAGTAGCAGCAGCAAGCTGAACAAAGTCCTTCTGGATCTCAAATTGGCTGGGTGTAAGGGCCGAGCTGCCATCGATTACAAAGCAAACTGCAGGTGTACAAGTGCTGAAGGACGTTTGCACCAGCTGAACGGCATCTTGAAATATCATTTGATTCCTCATTGCCCTAGGGTTGGCCGTGGACAAGAGTGAGGTACTTTGGATCTCACTAGCAAGAGTTTGAGATTGGAAAGGAAGGAATCTTGCGTGGGACACATTTGAGATGACCACAAAGAGAGTCAAGGATGCAAGGATTTGTGTTACCGTCATTCTTAAAATGCCGCTTCAAAGGTTTCCGTTCAAAAATTTGTGTTCTTTCGGATTTTCAATTCGTCAGTTGCCCTGCTAGAGATCAATGCCAAACGCTTTGTACTGCTGCGCCCTTTTAAGTTCATTTCCTGTCGTTTCACCCGTATGTTATCTTCGCATTAAGACGAAATTAGATAAGTTCTGATTGGAGCAAGTACTTCCCCAAATGAACTAGATACTAATTTATTGAACGGGCGTTGCTCCAGTTGAGTGTAGGCCCCTGTGTAAGAAAATTGTTTTAAAACACTTTCTCGGTGCGAAACTTGTAAATCCAAAACATTATTGCTTTACGCAGTATGATGCAACGTTCCGATGAAAAAGAAATCCAAGTTTTATCATCCATGTAGCTCTGTTGGGCCAAGTATAACTTGATTGGAAGGGAACTGAATGCATCAAAATCTCTGATGCAGTTGCAGAAAGAGCATTTTGTAAAAGCCTCAAAAATGAATGGAGCCTAGTATATCGGCTGAATATATCTTGACATATAGATAATGCCTTTGGAAGTACTTAAATCCCATTACAGCCCACAGGTAGTCATTCGCAGCAAAAAGTGACTTATAACCACAATAATCAAACAGTATTACTAAATTGTGCATGGTTGAAATTGCGCAACTTGTTTATTGCAGTAGGGACATGTATCGAGTAAACGAATTTGTTACAATTTACATTTACCGTCTATTTGCTGGAGGAGGCTGTCAGAACTAAAGTACATACATTATGGTATTCAATAATACTGGGGGGTTGTTCTTTCTGTTAGAGCGTTCGTCGCTATCAAATGAGCGCAAATTGAAAGGACAATGGAAGGCTTATTCTTCAAAAAGATTGGGAAAACAGGAGAAGAAAATATTTGTTTAGCCGGTCGCGCTGCGATTGCATTCAGATGTGTAAAGTAGACTCTTTATGGATGAAGACCCTTAACTATATTCCAGAGATATCGAAAAATTTAAGCTTCACACAGTTGAACCTGATCCTTGTATCTTTGGAGTTAATACTTTCTTTTAATTGGGGCGATCTAAAATGGGATACTTCAGTCCAGAAATATATATTCATAAAATGAAATGCGTAATTATGTATGAAAGAATATTCTTTTTGATGCACATTTAAATGGCACGTTACATGAATTAGAGATGAATTGGAGACGTATTCGTCCCAATTGATGATTGTATACTAAATGCAGTATAGTTTGAAAATATAGACGGATCGATTTGGTTCTTTAATGTTTAAAAAGTGGGTTTCGGCTATCCCCGGTGTATACCAGACGTGTTCAGGATTGAAAATATATGCACATGCCAAAACACTCGTAATTAGTGCCGTTGTTCAAGCAACAATATTTGGCGTTGTAGGAAAACTAATCTTGAATACATCAAAATCAACTATCTTTCCATTTTTTTGACACTTGCTGTGACTTTTTGAGTACGCAACATCTTTGTTCTCGGATGGATCCGGGACAGAGGAGGATCTGAAAAGAATAAGCCAGTCTTGCGACTTTTTCAACTAGGGGCGGTATGGTCAGTATATGCAATGAAGAAAACTAAAGGCATACAAAGAATGTTTGAAGCCCCATTTACGGCACCAGAACGCCACAAGTTAAAAAGTATTCAGCCTACTGCCATGATGCTTTCTAAATATGAAAAAAAGTTAAGCATTTTCCGTGGAGGCGATGACCTTTTGAAGATGAAAGATTCATTTTTTATGCAGACTAATTGATACCTCACGACTTGTTTAGGTATCTATCTGCCGTGTTGTAAATGAAAATCAGCTGTTTTCAGAAGGGCACACTTAAGTAAGTATTATGAAACAGACTTTTCACTATTTTTCGTTCTCGTTTTCATGTAAACTAGATTCATTATGAATTACAAGCCAATACATGCACCGAAAGCAAAACATGCATTCCATGTAAGGAGAGACAAGAGAGATGCAAAACGTTATCTGGCATCCTTTCCTGTGGAATGAGCCCTTCTTTCTGCAGGGCTTTCTTTTGGAAAACATTGAGTATTGATAGAGAGGGATATAAACCGTATCGTAATGAGACGTATAAAATGATAGCATGGTGAAAACGTATCGCTGGATTGAGTGCTGACAGTTGCTTCAAGAGAACGAGACCTATCTACTCCTAGCACCTCGATGGATGGGGATGGGTTGGTATGGATGGATGGATAGATGGATGGGGAAGAATAATTCACAGATCAATGATAAAGTCCTCGACATTTTTTGCGCAATTGTTGCAGAATCCTAAGGCTTTCTTGAAATTCACAGTAGTCTTAACGGAGTCATATAAGAGAAATTTCCGGTGGTCGTAAGGGTAGGCACAGCGGTGCAGAGACTATCCAATGAGGAAACAATACACAAATAGCAATCATAAACAATTTCTAGAGGTACCAGTTACAATTTCATACGAGTTTCTGTATTGCAATCATATTACTTCGCCATGCGATCACTATTGCATTTCGCCATTTTTCATGCACAGCTCCCAACTTAAGCGAATACATCGCACAAAGATGTGCGTCTACAAAGCGAACAGTTTCCAACATCCCGTTACAGGAGAGGAACATAACTGATCTTGCGTTATGACTAGAAACACTCTTTTTACTTGCATCAGCACCACTTCTAGGTTAAAAGCTTTTGCTAGCAACAGCTCCAACCTCGCGACAAGCTTTGTAAGTCACTCACGGCAACAATATAAACGAGAGGTTTTTGCCGAATACGAAACAATCTACGAAATCGTAATTGGAAACCGTTTCTTCGATTTCGATCTTTCTGCTTCTTGACACTGTTGTAATGCAAAAAAAAACGTACCTCTTCGCAACGTATAATTTTTTTTCACGAGATTTTGTCGACAATGCAACTTTGAAAGATTACGTGAAACCTGCACACAATACCCCCTTTGAAAGTTGCAGCGCGAAGACTTTCTTGCGTTTTTTTGTTCAACCAAATGTCTTATCTTCCACCCCAAGGAAACTTTGGTAGACAAGCAGCAATGCTTCACGGATCACTTCAGACTAGCTGCAACCATTTTGACTCATATATCTTCCCTTACGTAGAACGCCCCTTCATCACCGTCAGGTGCAGGTATGATCTTGCAGAAAATCATTTGTAACATCGATGCATGTACTCGACATTGACATATTAAGAGTGCATACTGGAGACATGCTCTTTCCATTATCCACCCAGGAAGGACTCTTCTTCGGATAGATGCAACCATTGATCACGACAAGCATGTAAATTGCACCTATCGAGATATTTTATAATGCAGAATGACGCGAGAATGCAAGAGATCGTTTCTTGCTAATTGCAGGTCTTTTGACTGTCGTCATCCGCGAAATTCGTTGCATGATTTAGATCGAACGTGTTACTTACCTTTCTGCGTAAACGTGTTCCCAGCACCTTACACATGATGCAATAGGTCGGCTACTATGTCACGTGGAGAGTTTTCTATCAACTTCGGTTTTCTGAACAAGCTGATAGTCATTATGAGTATCTTCGCAAGCAGCGAGGACTACAGAACAATCGAGAATCAGCGACAGGGTGACTCATACTTTGCAGTATTCGATCAAGAGTGTTGGTGATCAAGTCGCAGATTGGCGACCGCGTGCTGATAGTCGCAACTTTCCACACGGAGTTATTGTAACTTCTACTATTTCACGGAACATGTTACGAGCCAGTAGTCACAAGAAAGTCTGTTACCCGCTCTACTTTTTCTTGAGTTCTTCCGAGGGCTTTGAATTAGCATTTCACCTCTGGCTTGGAAATACAATCTCGAGGCTTGGTAAATATGTTCCTAACCGTTTGCTCTACTCTTTTCCAGTGAACTTTCTATTGCCGCGAAATTTAGACCGAATCCCTAGCTGTGTTCCAGGCCATGATAATGAAATAACCCAAGACGGCAACAGAGATCTCATAGAAAAAATCATTAGGCTCTCGACTGCAGGTGTGATCTTTTCTTACCCAAAGACACACTGCGGCGATGGTTTCGTCTAATAGTGTTGTTTCGTCTCGTTAGAAGTGTCAGAACACGAAGTAAACTACCCCATCATTCCCCCCGTTTCGCTAACGGAGCATACCTTATGGCGGGTCTCATACCAGCCCAATGATGTCGTCCCTCCTAACTCTGCCTCATTTTAAGACTCTCTAATATATAGACCTGCCCCCTAGTCTTCGAAAAATAGCCGTCCCGCATATCTAATTAGTAAAGCACCCCAATTCCCCCCCTCCGACTACAGTGAATTCTGAATTACTCGTCTTTTGTATTCCATATAGCATTGTGATCATCCAGTATAGGGTTACGAACAAGCGCAAAAATAAAAGAGTAATTCATTGAAATTCTCAAAACCACACAACTGTCTTTTAAACGGTGTAGAATTTCTGGGGATCCATGGTTATTCACATGTGTCGAAGATTGAATCGGTACCTTGTTCTGGTTCATCATGACAGATTATGTTTACTCTTCCCGGTTGGTAATAATCAAGCCTGAAACTTTCCGTTGCAACTTTCAAAAGTTCTCATCTTCTGCCTACTACGGACTCACTTTTTCAGTTAGACACGGCATAGTCGCAGCGTATTAAATTTTCCATGCGGAGCCATGAGTACAATTCTTGACTAGAGCAAAGTCCGAAAGGACTGAATAGGCATGTAGTAATTACGGAATGAGAAGTTTATGTATAAGCCGGGAAACAGAACGCAATCCTTACAATACATTTTCAATGTACTAATTTAATATGGACGTGAATAATAGTATTTCTGACATTGATCTGAACGGAAGCGAAGGTTGCACCTTTTGCAGTTGCAGAACCGCTGTATTTCGATAATCGTTGCCAGTTCTATGTCTTAACGACTATACCTTGAGGTTGAAACATCCCAAAAAGACCCGTTTAAAAAAGGTTGTGACTCAGTAGACTTCATAAGTCATCAAGAGCACCTTTCACACAGAATTAATTGATCTATTCCAATCCTTTAAGAGGAAAGAAACTATATGATGATAATTGTCTAAACCAATTGCAACACGTCAATCAAATCATAGCATTACGTTGCTGTCAGAGAATATTTAACTACAAGCCTCTGTCACCACCCTAGCCAATGCCTGACCGACACCATTCCAGGAGGGAGGCTGCACAAATGTACTGCCTCTTCCAATGACACGTCTAAAGAAAGCTCTCCTCGGACTGTTCCTACCTACGAACACTCCACAAATTCCGTTCTTGTCATCATCATTGAGAAAGCTAGTCGCAATAGATACGGCACCAAATCTCCCTAAATCTGGTCCAAAGTTGGTCCTTCCATCTCCGAATAACACAATCTTTGAACTTGTAACTCGACGTTGCCCGCTGAACTGAGACACGCAAAACTGCAATCCAGGCGCAATAAAGGTGATTGGGCTTCCTACTCGAGTCGACCTTCTTAATTTGGATAAGAAGCCACCTCTTCCAAGCAAAGTTGCCGTCGGGAACTGATGATCTGTACAATCCCTCCATATTGGTTCGCAGCGAAACTTGAACCGGTCAGACCTCCAACACTGCTGCAACTACCTGAGCGAAGTTAGTCTGAAGTCGATATTCTTGCGGCGAAATGGATCCACTTCCATCTAGAGAGAAGCAAACTTCTGGGCGGCAGTTGCGGAAGCGAAGTCGAATGAGATTTATAGCCCGACGGATATCACCTGCGTTGCGTTGGCCAAGGGGTGTGCGGCGAATAGCGGCAACGAGCTGTGACGATCTCCGATTTGAAAATGTCCCTAAAGTTCGGGTATAGTGCTGAACAGCACTATGAAAAGGACGCAAACTGGGAGAAATTTCATGGTGAGCCCTATGGAAAAAGTTCAGAGGGGACTGGGTAGAAGTTCAGCTTTGGTCCGATGAGTTGAAAGAAGAAAAGAAGCTCGGATTTTGTACAGGAATATTCTTTCTTATCTCTGATTGCGAGTGCGGAGAGGATTCACCTGTACTGCTTCCTCGTGAGAAACTTGAGAGTTGGGTGAGATGTGTCCAAAAAAATAGTCAAACGTGCTTGGAGAAGAGGATTTAGTGCATTGGTAGAACTGAATTGCAATTGATTTTCCTTGAAGTAGACTTCAGAATTTATTCTACATACTCTTGTTATATTGTACATACTTCCCAAGCCGGGTAGGTGAAAACTTCATTCAAAACTTGAAGTGCTTATTTGGGTCAACAGCGACAGAAGACGACCTTAAACTCACATGAACAGTTAATACCAAGATCTTTTACCTATACTTGAAAATTACACTGTTAATGGTCTTAGTTGAACGCTTGGACCGACCCAGGGCGGGTCTTTGGTGGTACAAATAAACTTCCAAATTAAGCGATCAGTACGCTTACAAAATCAGTATTACATGAGGATTCGTCACCTAGGGACTAGGTAGTCCAAAAGCGGTCATTGCACTGTGTAATGCTTTGTCACGTTAAAAAATGAGTATCATCAAACAACATTCGGAGAAATATGCAACACTCTCTGTGCGCAGCTCAACTGCAGAAAAGATGTAACAGAAATTAGGCCGATAGCAGCATTGGTGAAGTTTTAGGAATAAATTTAATTCCAAAGAGTACCTCCCGAAAGGTAATGGAAACTACGAGGAGGGCTTACTGCGAGACTTCAGAGGGCGGAAAAGTGGGCAGTTTTGATGGTTAGAATTCGGGATGTTTTAATCTTTCTAAACCTTCTACATTCCGTACAGCATAATCCCACTCAGAGGAATTTATGAAATAGAATTGAGTACTGCTGATTCTTGTTCATCTAGCTACAGGCTACAGTTTTCCATTAAAGTAAATGAGAAAATTCCAAACACATATTAAAAAAGTATCTCTGTCTAGCTAAAAATCAGTTCGATTGTTTTATTCACATCTTGGTATTGACAGGCGTCTATCCACTGAATGGAAAGTTTTGAACAGTGCGATCAAGATTCTAGAATCTAACACTATTCCGCTGTGCGGTAAACGGTGACAATGCTTTTTTATAGCGATTGGTAGATACCATATGAGAGGCTTGATAAATCCTCTCAAAACGCTTTCGACTGTCGAAGGGGAAACTATTTGGTGTTTTATTTTTTACGGAAGGAGTGGCAAGTCCAAAGAGAAGTTTAAATATTTATCATAGATAGATCGTAAAACTTATGATAACTGAAGCACGCCTATAAATGCAGCTTCTAAATGTAAGCATGCATGACTGGATGAGCCAGGGTTGTGCGTAACGAGTCTACCCAAATAATTTCTTCGAAGCAGCATTGCTATCAGAGTTTGCAAAGAGGCGGAAGATGTCACTTCTCACACTTGAAGAATGTTTGATTACCCAAATCTTTTTGTGTCTCAGTCATAAACAGCATTGATTACGGTAGACATCGAAGACTTAATTCTCTTACTAAGCAGAGCCAGAAACAGCAATTCGATATACATGTAGGGTGTTCTGCACGTGAAGGCCCCCGTAACATAGCCATACAGTGGCTATTGAATCCAATCTGGCAACCTTCAAGGCAAGAATTATTAAACTTTTGCTATAATAAAAAAATTCCACATGAAATACTCCATTTTTGACTCAGGTTTTCACGTAACATTTTCTGTTTTGTAGAAATTGACTCAATAAATTCTTTGAGAGAGCAGATTACGCACGATTGCTTATTACTTAAGAATTTAACCGACATGAGCTTCAGTGGATAAAGAACAATGATCCACCGTTTGAATCAGCAGATGCCGTTATTCGTGGCCTACTGGAAGATCCATTGTTTGGTTGCAATCATGTCTATGTACATAGTTCGAAAGTTATCTACGCTGCCCTCATCTAGAAAGGCTATTTACTATCTTCCCTGAATGACAACATGTTCAAGGGACATCTGTACTGTAGTCCTTTTAGGGCAAAAAAAACTGTGCGTGTTTTTCATTGTCATTCAGAGTAGATTTTTGATGGACAGTGTCTTCATTTGTGCAAAAAAATGCTCCTAAAATAACTGCTTCGAGCCTTGTCATTTCTGCGTTTTCATAGCTCAATGATTACCATTACTGACGCTACAAATTCAGACGCAGTTAGCTTCATATAAAGAGGTATCCAAACCAAGAGAACCACTTAACTGAAAACTGTGAAGCACGAGCAGATTTTTTGAGTGTCTCATAACATATAAGGGGGAAAGATTTGTGTGTTTTACTCTTGGAAGATATACCCGATCTAGCATATAAGGTGTAAGGATGTACTAAAATGTAGATGCCAACTTAGACCAAGCAGAAATATATTTGAACCTAAAAACTCAGTCGTTAGCTGTCATCGTAAGCAGGAAATGGACATAATGTTTGACAGAACCGTTTGTACTGTTAAAGTGTCTGCAGGGTCAAGTGTCGGTACTATTAAAATATATACATATCCAATCAAATTAACTCTCTTACCTAGATAGATACTCAGTGAAGTAAAGTTTCTTCTTCTAGTCCTTAACAAGCCGGCGCGCGCCTTGTTCTGTTCTATGGTCTATTTCATGCATGATACTCTGAAACGTTTTACTTGTCACAAAATACATCAGTGCATTTAATTCGCAACTTTTCCGTATCGACTAACGGAATATAGATCGATGTTATGCTGGTAGTGGCCGTTTTAAGAATAAGTAAACGTATCAAAATCCTTCTTGGCATATCCTACTCAACTAAGCCAACGATAAATAGTCATGGAGGCTGATCGTACACCCTTGGGCTTTTCAAAAAACAGCAGGCAGGCAAAGTAGAGCGATCCACTTTATAGGCGGGAAATGGGCAAGGAAGGGACACAGGAGGCTCTCTTTGAAGCAGTTATTGGATGTGACACTATCCCTTATTTCCTTCAGATCTCAGCTTTATGATATATTTCAAGCACTACAGTACCCAGAGCCCTCCCCCCTTTACGGGGAGGGCGACCTCCCTAAACCGTTCACATACAGTAATCTCAATTTTTCCTCTCTCAGTGATGTTCAATAAGCGCGAGTAGCGTATCACAACTGTTGATGCGCTAGCAGATTACTGGTACTGATACAATTCGCGGCAAAGGTTTAGTCTAATAGAGGCAATTAGTTGGGAAGTCCTTGTTGCCATTCTCAGTATAGCCACGATGGGTAATGTATGAGGCTTGTCACCATTTCACATTCGGCGGCAGATTTACGTTTCCCGAACAACAGAAATCATGCTGGTCCTAACGAAAACCCAAGTAAAGCTAAGCAGATTTACGGCAACTGATTTTTTCCGACATCTTAGGCCTTTGGTCGTGGGCACGAGTGCAAGGACCATAACCACGTTCTGCGAAGGACGTCAACCAATTAAAAATAATTGGAAGACGAAGGGCAGCGATCAGCATGACAAACTACTGAGATAGAATCGAGACAAGGTGTATAAAAGGAGTCAACATTCTCTGTGCTGCTCCACTTGACATCACATATCTCATTCCTCCAACCAGAGCCAGACAGGAAAACTATTCAGTTTAGAAGAACCAGAGATCATCAACAGAGACAGAATTTGAAGCGAGCAAGAATGAGTTTCAGTGCACTTACGTTTGCTTTGACTATCTTGGTTGTTCTTTTCACAACTTCTCATGCTCAGTTCAATCAGTTCAGGGCACGTGAGCTTGCCAGAGTTGGTGGCAACTCGAGCTTACTCATGAATAGTGCTGCAAACAGAAGAAGGTTCAACAGAGCTGTGCTAAGGTTGAGACGTCGATTTGCGCACATGCCGACCGAACGTTTGCATTGCCATGGATGGAAGCGGATCAATTAGCTTCCGAGAGTATGAGCTGCAGAAGGAGTTTGCAACGCTAGTACTCGCCGCTGTTGGTGGACTGGAGGTAGTAAATTCGCTGTGGTGGAATATGGAGGTATCGTCGATCCTATTCTGGGTTTGCAACCAGCAAGTGTGGACGCCCTCTTCGATATTTTGGCCGACGAATCCCAGCAGGCATCGATTACGTTCGTAGGAGCCGGTATTCAATGGTGCAGGTCTCAATTTGCCCTTATGCCAGCGGCTGTTAACAAGATTGTAATCTTGGTGATGGGCGCTCTACATTTGGAGACACGGGCCGGTTTGGAGCAATTTCATTGGCAGAAGATTTCGAGGAAGATGGAGTTGGCAATTCTGTGTGCACCGGAATCATTGGTAGAGGGAATGCGATTGCTAATAGGGCTTTCTTCCTGGATATTGTACGTGGAGTTAGGGCAAAGGTCTTGGCTGTGCCACGCTGGCCTGAGATTGTCAGCATTATTATCGCTTTGGTTGACCAGATCTGCGGCCCAAGTCCGTAATCAACTCGTTACTTGATGAGCGAATGGTAAGTTGTAGAATTGTGTGTTTGATGGGCCCCTCCCTGAGTTAGGAATTCCTTGGTAATTATTGCTTGGATTTTTCTCTTGCTCTCTGATAGATAATTTAAGCTTGTGTCCCTTGTTGGAGAACTTAAAACACTTTTCAGAGGTATCATGAAAGCGCAAAGCATTTCTGGGTATTAACGCTTCTCTTGCCATCATGGCTTCAGGCAAAGTTCGAGATATGTGAGACATTTTTCGGTGACCTCTTGTTCACCGTCTAAGACGGAATTCGCTCGGAGCCAGAGCTTGCCCCTTCAGTCCCCAAATCAATCATGCCCATCGTCAACGTTCCGTGTCTACCGAACCACTCACGCCCGTCACAAGTAAGTAACGAGCAGAACCTATCTTCTCAGGAAGCCGCCCCTGTCACATTCAACCACGAAGTCGCCTATGGGCAAGCGTACACTGGGCGCGCGGGTGAGACTATTATGAGCTCGGAAACGGCGAAGAACTTGGCCCTTTTGGAACTGAGTCCTGTTTCATCAGCCTCTACAACAAACTAACCACTGGTCAACACCTCATGTCTACCGAACCCGCACGCTCATCATCTGTCGATGATGGGAAGCCCTTATCTTCTTCGGAAGCCGCCCCCATCACATTCAACCCCGAAGTCGCCTATGGGCAGGGGTACACTAGGCGCGCGGGAGAGGCTATTACGAGCATGGAGACGACCACCGGTTTGCTTCTGCAGGGTCTGTATGGAACTGAGCTCCTGTGGGTGCTGGTTAGCTGGATGGATTGGTCTGACTCTAATTCTGTGGAAGGCGACGACGTCAATAGCGACGTCGCCGACCCGTTAGAGCTAGATTCGATTAAACAGGGTGTCCTGAAATACTGGATATCTACGAGAACCACTTGCTACATTGTCGCTTTTGCTGCGACGGAATACTTGCCACAACAACCAGGTGACTTTACTGGGGAACGATCTTGCAAGAGCCGCCCGACGTCCATTCATTGAACCTCGTTTACACTACCAAAACAGGACGAGGCCGGACATCAGGGCGATTGGAGCTGTCGGTGGCACGGATCATTTTGACGTAACCTTCGTAAGCCCGCTCGCTCCCTCTCCACGCAAGAGCCAGGGCTTTCAACCCACTCACAAGCCTCAACACAGCCCACGCAGAGAAGCAGCGGAAATACCAAGGGTTCCTTGCTGAGCTGCCTGGGAGAAACAGGCTGGTTCCTGTTCCCATCTCAACGCTTGGAGGATGGCATCCGGCGGCGTTCTCTGTCGTCAAGGAATTCACAAGAACTGTTGCCACTCGCGCAATGGAACGGTTTTCGAAGGTTAGATGTATTCTTTTACAGCGGCACTCCGCATTGACAGTAAACTCAAATGCCGCTTGTTTGCTGGCTGCCTCCCTTCCACCTTCTGGTAGATTGGAGTGCCATCTACAGTTTTCGATGCATTGTACGGTTTCACAATTGGCCTGGCCAATACATATACGGTATCTATGCTCCGGTACAAATTTACTGGGTTCCAACCCACATATTTACCACAGTAATTTACCCCCTATTTCCCCCAGATTCGATTGAGGACGAGGATCAGTAAGTATTGGACTTACGCGCAGGTTGTGACATTGCAGGACCGTACCTTCACATACCAATGTTATCCAGCATTACAGCCGATCTTATTTTTCAATCATTAAAACACCCAAAGTTTTCCTCCCCTTTTTCAGTGATGTGTTGATTTAGTTTGGACAACTTCAATAATATTGAAAGTTAGACATTAATTCCTTGGCCAAGTAGAACGCAGCTCTACCTCTCATGAGAAATGTTTAAAAAATTTTAGTGGGTAACTGGAGGAGATGACCCCCTTATGCATATGTGGTGGTAAATCTTTATGAGTTGTACAATGTTGCACAGAAGCGTGCGGAGGGTATTCATAAATTAACCATAAATAAAGCGTATTTACTTTTATGGACGAAATGCTGTTAAAATTCGGAAAAGATATGTATAAATACGGAGATTTGCTCAAGAGAAAGAGAAGAGAAGGAAAAGACCATTCGTGTATTTGAAAGAATATGAGACACACAGTAATGAGAAAAACGCGATGCAACTTCCGGCGATTGATAGCAACTGCAGTCCATTGTTGCACCGAAGAGGTGAGAACGAGAGGAGTCGATGACGTTCGGAAAGCGGAGTAGTACCTTTCCGGCAGGCAATGCATTGAGAAATTGAACCAGCCCAGCCTCTATATCTGGGCCAACTGAGCCATAAATATCGAAAGCCATAGGGTGGAAATCCATAAGGAGCTCTTTACACAAACCGCGTAGCGACCTTCTTTAACGGCCTCAGCTTTGGGAGAAAGGGCGATAGGGTCGTAGACGGCGGGGCGGTGATAGTGGTTCGAATGAGAAAGAGGAAACGTTTGGGTGTTTTACTGTTGGAAGATATTTCCGACCTATCCCAATGAGAAAGATGAAGTAAAAATAAACAATTACAACAGTTAAATCTGTGCGGAGAGGGCTGCCACGTTCTATGACAAAAACTGTTAACAGCTATAATTACCTTTATATTTGTACCAATGTCTCCGTTACACCGCTGTGTAATAGATACTTTTTCGCTTTTGTTATTTCAGTTCTCTATCACACAGTGGTGTAACAGAGAAACTGTGTCGTCTTGAAAGAATTTAGAAGTTTGATTTTCCTTCATTGTTTTTATTTGACGTGGAGCCGCACGTCATCATTTTATTTACTTAGTTATATTTTATATAGAACAATTCTATAGTTACACCTCTACTTTCTATTAAGTTCTACTGAGTTAACAAAGAACAGAATTTCTAGAGTAGAGTTACAGTACTGTTTATCTAAAGGGGACTCATCTGGATTCTTGTGGGAATCAAGGTACACCCCATACACCCTTTGCCCCAACTTTCTGAAAACCACTACCATCGTCTCTACTGTTCCATTAGCATCGCCCCGACTGCTTCCCTCTCTATTTCACTGTCTTGGTCCTTTTTTCAGTACAATATGGCTACTATAATAGTAAAACTTAAGTGGAGAATGTATGATGACCTGCTATAAAATGGGCCATAAATGTCAACTAAGGGCAGAAGTCAAGCTAACTACACAAGAATGAATTAAAACTAGGCCCAAACTATTGATAAAGAGCATTTCGGACGCTTTTGTCGAGTTGGTAGAGGGGTTGTGGGGAATTTCAAAAACGTAAAGGAGATTATTTGCTAGGGTACCTCGATTACTAAACTTACGTTTGTATCTTCTCCTGTGCACATTCTCCTGTCGCTTCAGTGTATCCGAAAATTAATTGTCAAAAAGTTTCCCTCGGCAAATGTAACTTTCAAGCCGCAGTCGGCCCTACAAATAGCTGGAGTGGTTTCCGTACGACAGACCTAGCCTATAACCCAACGAGCAGGTTGTGCGAGCTCTCATCCGGAAGCAACGCCGCAAAGGCCTGAGGCCCTCTGGAGGCCGGGTCGCCTAACAGAGATACAAAATTATGCTTGATGCAGTTGTATTGGTTGATGTTCAGATCTCCTACCCACTTTTACTTATTGATTTCTACTGTCTTCCTATATAACTGTAGTACAAAGATCCACAGGACTCAATCTTATTATCAATTACTCCCTCTTTGCTTCTCCTCTTCACTGAAAAAAACGTACACGAAATTATTCAATGCTTAACGAGAAGATTTCATGTGAAGGAAACGTCATCTTCTGATTAAGGTCCCGAAGACTAAAAAGACGACACCCTGAGGTTTTTTCGCTGAGATTGGACAATCTCACACACGATGGTCTTCTTCAACCCATCCTTTTGGGGTGACCCCCAGCTTCTTAGTCTTCATCAGCTTCCAAAGTGTATGGCTATGGGATACCGACTGCTTGCTTAGAGCATCTGCGAGATTCTGAACTCTAGATATCCAGACCAGAAAACGAAGCTCGCCCTTAGAATGACTCTCACGCATACCTTTAGCGTCGATTTATAGCCTCTTCTACAGGGTCGTACTGTTCTTGGCCACTAGCCACCCTATTGAAGAGAGTGCGCGAATCAACGTAGCCATTGACTTCAACTCGCCTTCTTAGGACTCCATCAAGAATATCTCGAGCAACAAAGGCGTTTTCCAGTCCGTATACTAAAGCAAAAACTTCAGCAGCCATGACTGAGTGTTCAGTGCGCTTGAATGTGAACTCCAATAATGTAAAATGTTGGCTTTACCGCTGTCGTCATCAAGTACAAAGACAAATCCAATCTGAGACTTCAAGCTTTCGGGGATAGCAAAAGAACAGTCCGTAAAGAGTGCCATTCTCATACTTTCCAGTTGGATGGAGCACCGATCCACATCAGTGGTATTTTGGCATCGCTTCATGGCTTTCTTGAGAGAGCAGATGTGGTCCTTCGATGGAACGCTACACCTAGAAGCAAGGAGTTGCACAGGAGCACAGATATATGGTGTATATCAGCAACCAATTTACTGTAGTTCAGCCCTGAGGCTCGTGAAACCATCAGCATTCCCTGGTTGTTTCAAGGAAATCAGTTTCTCCACTTGCATGATGGAATGCTTATTGTTCTCATGAATCAAAATTTTCCGTTAAATTCACATGTATTTCCGGTTAAAATTAGCTTTCTCGGTCTATATTTATGCTGATCTGATGGCCTCTCTTCTTTATAAATGAAATTTTGCCTTCCATGACGCTAGAAGTCATGAACTTGGACTAGTTTTACTACTAAAATGTTATATTTATCCCTTTTGTACAAAAAGCATGGGCCGCGCGTGTCTGCCTCATTCTAAGCTCAAAATTGTGGTGGGTGACGTTAGTGAGGAACCACTGAAGTCCGCTTTCCGGGGCTTTATATGAAGGTTTGAGAACCAACAGGAGCTTGTCTTCGGAAAGCCCTAACTCGGCGGGTAGGCGAGGATAAACGTGACGATCAAGCTTTTTTATAGAACGAGTGTACGCTTGGGATATATCAGATAGATATTACCTGTTTTCTGGGTGTAAATATTCTAACGATACGGCTATTCTGTGACCAAAACGCCCGATTGTGGGGGATCTTGTCGCAATTTCAGTTGCACCTTAATCCCTATAGTTTTGCGCAACAAGTCTCGATCTCTGGAATGTCTTCCCGTCCTCAGTCTCTATTAAATCTACACATCGAGAACCATATATCCGTGTCCCTGCGGGAACAGAAGTGCATTCAGCTATCCTGAATTTACTCCGATGAAGCAATCCATCGAGTTCTGATTTCTTTGCATTGCGGTGGTCTTGGCAATGATCTAACCTCACAAAGTAACCACCATGTATACCGTTTAATGGGCACATATCGTTGACTGAATCATAAATAAAACAAAAATACGCCGAAGTTGCATCCTCGTACTTCGTACTTGAGTCCTTATCAAAGCTTGAAAGAGATTTCGCAATGGATTTTGCCACGGAGCAGTTCGAACATTTCGATTGTTTAGAGTACTCCTCATTGATATTGGCGTTGTTGCAACCATCGAAACCTGGATGAAGTTTAAATATCACAAAACTCTGAAGGATATAAGACGGAAAATCTTCCCCCCATTCATCATCTGGACCACAACGGTTTCGCTATCAATCTGAATAAACGGGTACGGCTCCGTTTACTTCATCGGTTTCTATGGATAAAATTATAAAAAGGAGCCATAGAAAAGCCTCGAAAGTACCTCTATATGTTTTCTTTTTAGTTGCTTGATTTTACAAGCCCAAAGCAACTCGTCGTCGGTATTGTTTTATATGAATTTACTCTATAGCCTTCTAAATCGCTCTTGCGCGTTCCAGGAGAGTGTCTGCTGGGGTGTTTTCAGCAGGTATAGGAAATTCACCGAATACAAGCAGCGATGGACAGACAAACTCCGGCCCAATATTTTTACAGACACTTTTAACTTCAATCTGTAAGCAATCGGCATCAGATTCATTTCTGGGTAAGCTTTTCCCCATTTTGAGGTATGCGGTTTTTAACGCCCTTTGGTAGCGTTTCGCATGACTCATAGTTGATGGCGACTCAATTAGAGCCTTCAACACAGATATTCCATATGCCTGTGTAGTATCTCTAAATTCTTGTGATGCAAAACTAGATCCTTGATCAATGCGTACAAAGTCCAGCGGAAAGGGATAAACTCTGGACTAACATTTGAGTATTTCTTTTCACACTGAAGCAGGTTTAGTTTTGCGCGAAAAAAAAGCAGCTTAGAAGTGGGTGGACTCATCTTTTGGATGAAAAACAAGTACAGAACAAATATAAATTACATCAACAACCATAATATGGTTAAAAAAAAGTTCGTCTATACCAACACTAACCTTGAAATGCTTGGTTCGAGAAGAATTAATTACACAGGTTTCACATGATCTTGATAATTCCTTCATGAAACTTCTAACTTCACTAGTCATCTCATCTGGCCTCACTCCACAGATATTCATAAAAGCCGTAACAGGTGGATGGCCGAAAACACCATGTATCTTCCTCATTTCTTGCTCTTTTCAAAAGGAATATGATAAATCACCTCTCCGCCGTCGATCAATCAGGACGTTGCTTTCCGAAATTAGTGGCTGACTCTGGTGCATATACCGAACCGCTTGATCCTGGATACTGATGTCCAATCCATTTTCCAAAATGTCCTTTATACTTAACAGACTAGGTACATTGTCGGACACAATCTGAAACTTAACATCAATAACTACGTTCAAATCCCGGAATGGGACCGGAAAATTAACAGCTCCAATAGAGCTCTGATTACCACCCAAACCTCTTAGAGTTCGAATGTTTCCTGGTTAATACGAAACGGGACATCAAATTCTTCACAGTAGGCCTTGTACTGTGAAAACGACGTAACTGAGGGCAGATTCCCATACGTGGCAGTATGAATCCCTTTGAGCTCCACTGCCTCAACTTTGTTGCTAAAACGCATGAGAGCCAGATCAATGTTGAGATCAGTACTTTAATTCCTTCCGTGGACGAAGGGAATATTCGCTAAGTGTATCTCATCCAACTTGTGCGATCAAACAGAATCTTCAGATATGTATGAAACGTTTTGATTTTCTGCATTGTCTTCTCCCTTGTTCTGGTCAGGTAATGGGACTTCTTCTTTTCTACCTTCTTCGTCGGATTGTTGATCGTCTGCCATTTCATTAACAATCATAGCTAAGTCATCCACAGATATCATGGCCTTTGTTGAACGCTTTTTCAATCTTGCAATTGATTCTGTTACCTGCTCTCTAGAGGGACTTTTGTGAGCCTTATAGTTCTTTCCAAGAACATAGCACCCTTGATAACTGGCTAAGAATCTCCATGAAATCTTCTGAAACTTGTTCTTACTTGATCCGAATTCCCTCAGGTTTTTATTAGGCTGTTCTCCATATCTTTGACCGAGAATGTAATTTAATGAAATTTATTTCGGAGTGCTCACGTGAAACGCCCTAGCAGAGCGGGGTTCAATAGATATGAATGTTGAAATTATGTTGCGAACGTTGCGCGAGTTCATGGAACAAGTTCTCGCATGGAATGAGTTATCCTAGTGTTATCAGAAGACACCACAAGCTTATCTCGTAAGAACCGGTCTTTACTGTTCTCTGAATCAAGCTTTCGTTGAATCTGTGATAGGATCTTACAGTAAAGTCTGAATACTTTGGGTTCAATCTTGTCTGGATGATCTCGGATAAAGTTCGATAAACGAATAGACTGCTATTCAATCAAAGCATGGTTGCATTGCTCGACACTCATGTAGTTGTCAATGAGCATTTGCCATATATCCTCATACGATTGTCCCTCTCCGTAAAAGCTCATGTAAAACGAAATTGATTCTTTTTTCAACATAACAGCAAGTGCTTCGGCCTTTTCTATGTCACTAAGATGAAAAACCATGCACATGATAGCGTAGATCCCGAGAGCTCCAGATAGATACTCACCAAATGATCCGGAGAACTTATCCCTCATCTCATACGCTTTCATTATTCCACTAATTCCCAGTGATGTTCCTTTACGGATGCTAGAGCTCAATGTGCTAACCATGGTAGATATTGATACTGTCCCAGTATCAGTTTTGTTACTTTTTGAATCACCATTCAGTACTTTAAAATTCATAAAAAAGTCCGCAATGACAGGTTTATCCTTCTGCTGAGTGATCACCGGATAAGATGATGGCACTCTGACTGATGGGTAGAATGTGAGAGATCTCGGTGTAACATTATCTCCTATATCACGTTAATTGATGTTTTTCTTCTCTTCCTCACTCATGGGCACGAATCAGTCTTGTTTCAAACATTCAATCACTGCTCGGATTCTGAGTAAGTCTTGGCTTCTCTTAACATACACACCCTTTTCCGTCGGTAAGCTGGTCCATTTGATCTGCACAGACTTTACAATATGGTTGATTGAAAGCTCACGAAACGTAGACATGCAGTCAAACTACAAATAGTTCCCTGAGATGCTTCTTCTTTGAACGCTTCCACAATATCCAGAGCGTACTGAGAATCCTAATTCTCATATCTCATACTTTCCTCAACTGTGGCGTTTTCAGGGAGCGGTTAAGGTTCACCGATTTCGTCATAAAGCTCAGTACTCGTCAGAATCGTAGTATCATCTTTACTACCACCACCAGCACCATGTCTGTGTGGTTTCGGGCGCACAAGAGGTAATCGATGGTTGAACAGATTGTTGAAGCTTCCGGTGAGCAGACCGTAGCTTCTGACCATGGCTTATGTATGAGAAGCATTCAACGAGAGTGACAATGAATGGCAAGAAAACATTACTAAATTCAAAGGTATTATAGAAGAACAGCCCAAGGGGTGTAATACTACAAGGTTCTGAGAGTTCACCTAGCATATTATTGTGAGTCTGAAAGTACTGCTAAACATGGCAGAGTTATATTGAGCTACTTTTCTAGATAACACAAGGCAGTTGCTGATTGGTCTTGCTCAGAAAGTATCTAGGAGTATGCCAGGTATCCATAATGGCTTCGTCTAATTGGCTCCATGGTCTCGACACATTGCATCGGTGTCAAATTACAATGCAATAGTTGCAATGATGTCCCCTCACAGTTCTGGTGTTTTAATAGTGCCTCCCTACAGTGCTCATGCCATTTGAAGGCTACTGGCGGGATATTGTGTACAAAAAGGATACTACTGAGCATATTCATCATAATTTTCTTGCGTTCCCGTTCTATTCTTCTTAATAATTGCGATGTCACACTTTTTATTAGTTGCTGCTATAACCGTCAAACATTCTCCTTTGAAAGTCACTCTTACAAGCAAAATTTGGCTCTACAAGGAGCGAATGTGTGTTCCGTTGGGCAGACCTCGCCTAAGACCCAATGAGCATATTTTGCTAACTTCCTCTTTCCGTAACAACGCCGTAAAGGCCTGCAGCCTTATATAGAGCCGTTCGCCTTACAGAGATACAAAGGTATGCTTGGAGCAGTTGTGTTGGTTTTTGTTCCGATCTTCTCCCTTTATTTTACTTATTGAGTCCTTCTTCTTTCTTATATATATTGTAGTATATATATCTATATGACTCAATCGAATTATCAATTACTCTCTGCTTTCTTCTCCTCTCCACTGATACTAACGTACTCGAAATCTAAATGCTAAAGAAGAAGATTTCATGTACAGACAAACTTCATCGCCTGATTAATGACCTAAAGATTACAAAGACGACATACTCTTTCTATATTGGTTCACATAAAGGAGTGATAAACGAGAAGCTACTCAAAATCTGATCGCTACTATAGAATTTGAGAGGTTTTCAACAAGGTTATCTGTAACGACCTTGTTAAAAACCTCTCAAAACATTAAATTATCCTCCGGTGTTCTCCCATTGTTTAAAACCGTCGAGTGAAACAAGCAATAATCTATGTAAAACAGGCAGCTCAAACACGGATAATTGCAAGGCTTCGTTGGGAAAGCCGACTAGAAATATAATTATGCCGATTTGGCCCAGTCTTGAAAATGTGGGATTGAATAGTCTGTAGAGATAAATATAAAATTACCCACCAGCAGAGAACTGAGAAGTGATATTTTAGGGGTTTTAGCAATAAATAATAAAGTTATATTTATTATGTATTGTCGGGAAAACTCAAAATCAAAAGGCCTCCTTGAAAAATTTCGAAGCCCAGAATCACAAAGTGACTTGTCATTTTTTAGTTAGCCGCAAGGAAAAAGAGAAACTACTGGTTTTTTATGAGATAGAAACGGTAAAATAACAAAATTGGAACGATAGCGATGCCAATAACACTTTTTTAACTATAAAAAGTTGGTAAATCTTTGATATCTGGATACTTTAGTTACAGTAAAAATGATCTTAAAAGCAAAAATCCCCACTATTCCTCTAAATAAGTATTATTTCTAAAGCGTTTAGATTAAGAGTAAATTTATTATATTTCAACGGCCTAACTCATTAATCTTAAGATAAAGGGGATCTTCTCGCCATTTTCACTACCAAGACGTTCTTATTGAGGTCTAAGCACATATATAAATAGCAATTTAACTATAGTTTACCCAAACAGATTCTTTTAGTCAAAAATGCACGATTAAAACAAGCAGCTTCAGACTATAGTTTACGCTAATCTATATTTTACAGAAAACTGTTTCAACTGAACAATTTTTGCATAAATGTTAATTTTGTACATATGCGTACAGAGTAAAAAAATTTATACTTCAGATTTTCTTCGTATTCCTAAGTTAAGTGCGAAATTTTATATCCTAGAATCTGCGATCTGGTATAAATATGAGAGGCCTGCAGCCTGAAACTGATTTAAAGATAGTAAGTATGCCAAATGGATACAATATGGTACATTTACGTAATAAAGCAACCAGTTTGTTCAGAACTATGCTTGAATTTCTTTGAGGTTTTAATTGTAGAAACTCTCTGCATTTCGTGCACTTGAATAGATTTCTGCATAGTAATACGTAATGGTAATATACTACTACCATTGAGTGTAACGTACTCGACAATACTTAATTAAACGTGGAACGAAATTTCAAAATTAAAATTTCATGCATTTCCTCTCGAAAACTCCCAAAGAAATCATATTTGAGAAGGTGGACGTACGTAGGTACAATTTTGAATCATACATAGACGCTTATGTAATATTTAATTTTTCATTCAGAAGTAATCGCGTAGTTTCTAACTAAGATTTTGTTTAATCCTACATCAAGTGATTTATCTTAAATTCTACTGCAATTTCATAATATTTTCTATCAAAAAACATACTAGTGTATTTCATGTTTCAATACACCGGAAAGGCTCGATTAATAATATTTGTTGTATTTCATAGATTTTCCCTTTCAATAAATTTATTTTAAAATGATTACTTGTATCTATCACTAAAAAAATTACTTTGTACCCATAGGTTTTCAAAAACTTTCCATTTCAATGGCGATTTTCGAAAACTTTCACGGTAGCTAAGATATGAACTATATTATATGATTTGAGTTTTATTTGTATTTTTGCGACCTAGAAGCAAATAAAATTGTCCTCGCAAAGTCGACTCAGTGATAAAAAAATTTCACTTGAGAGTTTTATCCTTTCCAGGACTCAAATCTATCTCAGTTTTTCTCTCAAATTTTCATATTTCATTTCACCATGTTCTTATCAATTTAGAATTATTTCATTATATTTCCTGTATCCATTTATTAGTTCTCAGCTTCATTATTGTCGTCCATAGCATTGTTATGTGCAGTCTTTTCGATATATTCACATTTCAAACCGACCAAAAAGTATAAAACTTTTTGTTAGAGATAACTAATTTCCTATCCTTCCGATTAACGTTCATTTCATGTGGAAAATGACTTTACATTCGTTTCATCTGAAAAAGTATGTATTTTTGGCTTAAGAGTACTGCGGTGAAATAATAGCTAAAAATATTGGACAGGGATATTACTCTATTTTTACATTCGCTTACTAAAACTTTGTTCAAATTATTTTTTTCATCCGCTTTTATAGGACATTCAACAATTTTTACTTAGTATTTACCTAGTTGGGTCAGCCATACGGTAGGTTTTTGCCTCCCGCCGCTCAAGATCTAACGAAATGAGATGATTTTATCTCTTCTTTTCACGGAGCGCCTCTTACCGACCCTTGGACAGACCATAGTGTAGCAACTTTTGCTTCTCCAATCCTTATCGCAAAGATGCTAACAGGGGCGGTTCCCGTGAATTTCTAAGAGCTCATGCCGCTCGGGGACAATGGAATCAGCCCCTTTCGAGCCAATATGTCCCTGCTCTCAGCCAAATAATTAGTCTCCGGGGCACCTTGCCCTGTTTTAAAAGCAGATATAAAGAGAAATTATTTCTCTGTTTGGTTCCGGTACTTCTGTCAGATAACCTTTTCCGCCCCTCATACTCTCTTATAAAAACAAGGTGTCTTGAAATGATAGATGTCTGCGGGGCCACTTGCTGCATTGTCGTTACGGCTGCGGGCGCAGTTCTCCCCATCAAATCCAAGTGAACTACCTTGGTAACGACTTCGCAGAGGCCGCCTACTGGCATTACATTGATCCCCGACTAAACTTCCAACACTTGTCTAGACCGAATATCAGGGAGATGTAAGCTGCTGATTCTACAGAATTTTTGAAGTAACGTTCTTCAGCCCTCTTACTCATTTCTGTGCCAAAGGGAAAAGTTTCAAGCTACAAATGAGACCCAAAGTAGCACACGCGGAGACCAAGCGGAAATAACAAGGATTTATTGCTGGGTTGCGTTAAAAAAGCAGGATAGATCCCATCCAGTTCTGATCTTTCGGACACTGGCATCCGGCGGTTTTGGCTGTTGTTAAGGAAACTGTTAAAACTGTCACTAGTTGAGCGATGCAACGAGTTTAATTGGTGCAAATTATTATTTTACTTCGAAAATCCGCATTGGCAATGACCTCCATGCGCATTGTTTGCGTTATGGGGTCCTCTCTACTTAAAGGTTGAGTGATAAGCCATCAGAGCATGACTAATGCTTTTATTTACATGCTCAACACCACAATAACTAGGTATCAGTGAGCTTATCTGCTGTACTAAGTAAATCCCTAAGCCTCCTTTAATTATTCTCCTTGTGATTTTCAATAAATACTAACGATAAAAACATGGAATCCAATCTGTATTTGTAAATTACTCGATACCCATTCCAATATTTCAATTAATCTATAACGTAACTACTTTCACCCGCCAGTGTGCCCAAGGTGTTCATTTGCTCAAGATTGCCCATGTTTTATCAAGTAATGATTATTTGAGTTTATACGGATAACCATGAGGAATTCGGATCATTCCTGCACGATCTTTTCTTAAAATATTTACATTAAAAATATGAAATAATAGAATTGAAAAGACTAGAAAGTAATATATATAATTTCCTAAAATTAGCTATGTGAAAACTTTCTCTGTATCGGCGCTATCCCGATCCTCGATGTGCTGGAACATTGACATGGAAGATAGTGAGCAAGCACAATTTTTTACTTTCTCAAATCTCTTAAGCAGCTTTGGAATTGACCGAAACATTTGCAGTCAGAAAAATGGGAGGTACAGTTTTTTTATAAGACGGTGCCCTTCCCCTCTCCTGTAACTTGACATAGAACATTGAAATAGTTTACTGCGGTACTTGAAACTAGGATGAATAATAAATTTTCCTAGGTATATTCAGGTAGTTTTCAGTATGATCTGATCCTTCACTGTCCAATCTGTGTTATGATTGCAGGCCAGATCAGTTAAATACACCTTCATGCATCAATTGATCGTCTCAAGTAGTTTGCAAGATTTGTGTCAGATAAGGGGATCGCCTTGTTTTCTCGTATCCAATTTAGAAAACTAACCCACAGTGACTTTGGAACGCCCTTTTTCTTTTCAGATCCCGTAATAATCCTCGAATTTTCGGACTTTGTATGCTGCGGTAGCAGTCAGTTGCCTTTCTATACGCTCTGTAAATCCTGTTTCATATTATATTTCGATGATTACTGCATGATTAATGCTGATGAAACATAGAATTTTTAGAGGTCAGGTAGGTAATATCGTTTAGCCAACGGATTTCAAATATGGATATCATTAGCGTGAAAGGACAAAAAATTATTGTAGACCCTGAAATTGTCGTTTGCGCGATACATTTTTCTTTTTTGATTTCATCCGGTACCTCTAAATATCGATATTCTTCCTGTCAATTCAGTACTATCGCCGTCCCACTAACACGTGCCATTTATGTATCAATCTGAGTCAATCATTACAGTAGCTTGTTATTGGTATCTTCTCAAAACACAGTCGGTGAATCCCACTTTGCTAGCTTTCGATGAAAGGAAGCGTTAAATTATTCCCATTAACACTCCTCCTCGCCCTTCTTCATTGCTGTCAAATCCATTATCCCAGCGTCTGTTACTACTTTGCGTAACTTCTGTGAGAAAGCCACTAATCATGGTTGTGGTATTCTTTTCTCATGGGTCGACTCGTTCTTTCAACACATTATCAATGACAAAATGGCATCTTATGTGTACTTGTTTTCGTTTCGCGAAATGGCATTGAAAATTCTAATTTTGAAATGCGATAATGCTATTTTACCTTGTTATACGACCTTTTCCTCTTACGGTACTCGGAACTAAACTAATACCCGTCGCTGTCATATAAATTCCTGCTATCTTCAGTCCAAACGATATATTCCGTTTTTTCGGACGATAGCGCTGTATATTTCCGTAGTACACTTGCGCTGTAGAAACCGACACCTCCATACGTACTAACCATTCAGCTTCTATTTTTCCTACCCGAGATGGGTTCTTCACCCCAGTTCGCATCAACCCATGCACATAATTAGGTTTCAGTCTCAGATTCAGTTTTCAGCCTCGCATTCATGTTAGCCTTCCAAAAACCCAGTGCAAGTGTAAAACCCGCTTTTTTGTGATCTTTTTGGGTTCTCCTTCTGTTGTCACAACATAATCTCCGACAGTGTACTGACTGGCTCAGTTTTCACTGCCAGAAAGAGTATACTAATTAAGACGTTCCGGTAGTCAAATGTCCTACTAATTGGTTCCCCGTCTTTGGAACTCAAATATACAGCATCATGAAGTGAACATGCAATCCCCTTACATAATGCCATACCAGTGTTTTCCAAAAAAGCTGTCACCGATTTGTTTTTCCTTAGTGCCAATGTTCCTTTTTTTTCTCTAGATGAAAGTATGGAAAATTAGAGCAAAAATCACTACGGAGGACGGATATTAGCAGATCAATGTGTTCACGCTTTTGCATGAGTTTGGGTTACGCTCACCAAATTTACCGAACTAGTTTACGCTAAGGATTGTGGACCCTAACTTAGACTGTTTCAGTCCATTACATTACAGCAGACTTAAGGGCTCATTCGAGACAAGATAAAACCATTAAAACTTCAAACAGTCCGTAAGCACACAGAAGGAGTGATTCAAAAACAGACTCAAACCTTAAAAAAGGACAAGAAAGGAATCAGGATTGCATATCCGACATCTAATCACATCTTTTGAATATATCTCACCACACACTGATTGAAAAACACCCCGGGCCCATACTAATGAACAGCTCTAATACTCAATTACAGGATTATCCTATACTATTAAAAAATGGCGACACAATGAAAAGGTATTGATAGAACAAGAAGAGATAAAACCACTGTCGAGATAAGTATTATGTCGTAAATCATAAAAGGTGGGACTTCTGAATAGCAACAAATTGGTATCAAAATCAGAAAAAAATCGCAGAAACTAAGAGTGGTGACCCACATTCTTCATCTTAAGGGTTTGACTCAGATTTCAAATCCGTAAATTAATTTTCTCCTCCTCAGGTGCCTTAATCAGAGTTTAATCAACATAAAACATAATGAAATCCACTCATTCGCGAATAATCATCTACAATTCTTCATATAGGCTATCTAATTTGGTTTAAGTTTCGAAAATAGTAATCCATGCCATACTCGCGGTGTTTTTCGCAACCCATACAAGCTCTTCAGTATTTTGAGTACCATTCCGGTATGAAATTTCTCCGAGTGAACATATTTCGGTAATTCCGTATGAATTTCGCGGTTTAGCTTAAGATTAGCTTAACATTAAAAACGAGTTATCCAAAAAAACTTTACATACGTTCCAATTTCGCTGGATCGCAATAGTCAGGAATACTTTGACTAATGTGAGGCCTATAACCGGTGCGAAATTATCCATATCGCTTTCTTCTTCCTCATTGTGGCACGTAACATATCTTTCCCTGCATTTAGTCACTGTACTATCACCATTCCGCTTTTTCTTGAGGGCAAATTTCGAATGTAGTACTGGCTTATTCGCTGAACGTTTAACCACATACCAATAGCCCATCTTCTCTAATGCGTTCATCTCACTTTTCATGGTCGTTCTCCATAAAGTTTCCTCTTCTGACCCTATAGCAGTTCGAAACTTTGTTTCATCGTCATTTTACGTACGCCTGACAAAGCTAACCTTACATAGTTGTGGAGGGTGGCGTTCACAGGTGGGTGTGTCGGTTCCTCATTGTCAGCGGAAGTTGGCTCTTCCTCATTTGAACCCCGCTCTGACGCTTCAGTAACCACATCGACATCCTTTATACTCTCCTCATCTAGATACAAACAGAGAAGGACTTCGCTTCGTCGGTCCGATTGGCTTCCATTCTTCAACGGGAATTCTCGTTCCAAAAATGTAACATTCTTTGATTCAAAATCATCTAATAAATGCACGTGATACATTCCATAGCCATGCAACAACAACATCCCGAGACTACTCCTGTCCCAAAGCTTCTTACTCCCTTTTCTTGGTATAAATACACGCTCGCTCTACACTTAAGACATTCGTAGGTGGGAGTTGTCAGATTTCTTTCCCAACTATGCTCCATGTCATGGTATACCCTTCAGATCCTTCGTCGTCGTTCGATTGTACACGTAAATCGCATGCAGAATCGCTTCAGCCCAATGCAATAACTTTTGTCCATCACGGCACATATCATTAATGTCCTAGTCTTACTCAGCAGTGTACGGTTCATACGTTCCGCCAACCCTTTCAACCGTGACATATGTGCAGCGTAGAGTGTCAAATTGATTCCTTGCTCTCGCATGTTGCGTACTAGTACCTTGTAATCTTTGGCATTATCATTGCGGGCCCTCATCACCGTAACTCCAGCACGCCGTACCGCCTATACCATAAAATTTTCAAGATGCTAACCAACACGATCACGCTTTGACAGTAACTCAATGCCACAGTACCTCGATTTTGCAATCGTAAACGTCGCGAAGTATATCTTGCCGCCATATTTAATCTCTTAAACTGACCCTCACATATCCGTTTGGATAGTAATGTCGCCATCATCTGGTTCTAATTTTCCATTTGATCAGGCCTTAGTCTGAATGGCCTTGTTGCATGCATAAAACTCCACAACGGCCCTTTGCCCAATGCCTTCCATTTTCCCTCAATGCTTTCCATTTTTGCGTCCATTAGCGCAAATTTCCTCGACTGCCTTCTTTCCTGCGTGTCCACTACTAATATGCCATATTTACATACTAGATTTTTCATACCGTCTTACGGGAGCATATACTCCCTCCTTTACTCCGTTGGATAATAAAAGTTTGGAGAAGAATAGCTTTTCGACCGTCGTTGAGTTAAATATTTCATCAGGGTCTTACCTCGTTCTCGGTTGAACATCTTGCTCTAGTCATTTTCAATCAATATAGATGCACTCTTGGCATCTAAACGAACTCACGGCAGTAGGTTCATTTTCATATCGGGTACGTATTAAAAGTCATTTACATGCCGAATAATACTGTCGTGTAGCCTCACACGGATAGTCCATTTCTCATTCGACGATGTAGAAGCGTCATCAGCCATTTGCGTATTGATCTTATCCGCAGTGGAAATACCCCAGAAATACTTACAGCGACAACCGAAATGATCAGATGCCCGCTGTCATTAAGATATCGGAACCTGGAACAGCTATTATATTTCTTTGTTTTCACGTCATTCGCACAGAACTTTGCTTCCAATTACCACGTTCACGTTCACCTTTATTATATTTTCTGTTTCGGTTTCCGTCTTACCCATACCATCAGTCTCGCGCATGATGTCCGTTCCGGTTATAGTCTAGACAAATGACATCTTTCTTTGATGGATTACCGTCATCATGCCGCGCACCGAACACCGCCCGCCAGCTATTCGTTGTACCCCAACCGCATTATTCTTCACTTCAATTTTCCCTTCGATAATTTTGTAGTCACGTTTGGCCACCCAGCTAGCTCCGGATCCACAGTCTTGATGGATGCCACAGTCCCATCGTACTCAATTAGGTTGCTCAATGATACAGGCTAAATCTCTACTTGCATCTGCTCTTGGGTAGACGTTCCCATAAATGCTGGCCTGTGCATTAAGCTTTCCAGCTGCGGTAAATTATCCCTCTCAAGGTATCCTAGTCGCTTTCAAAATCGTTAGCGTGGTTAGAATCAATTTATGGTTAGCCACAGTCTTACGGACATATTTCCCCCTGTGTTTTCCGTGCATTTCACTTGGCAGGCTACATACCTGCACTGCCCTAATTGGCCTATCCCAAGCACATTCACAATAATTTTATGGGCTTTTTTTCTCTTTATCTACCCACGCAGCGTACTCAGCCCTTGTCTAATCCTTCTTCTCCTTGTCATTATCTACTTCGGCATATTCTCGACCTTCCAACAGCACCGCAATACACATTGCCCAAAGATCAAAATATTGATTTTGTTCCCCGACTAACTTCTAAACCCTAATACGCTCCTTCGCGATGTCTTCTCAATCACAATCGCACTCTCGGTCGAAATTTTTACACTCCAATAATAACCTCGTAGGGATCTTTACAGTCCAAGCGAAGATACTATGAAATTGTCGTTGGCAACGTAACTTTTTCTTTTTTGATTTTCCTCGTTTCATCTAAATATCAGTAGTCTTCCTTTTAATTCAATACTACCGCCGTCTCATTACTTTGTATCATTTACGTGTCAAACTAGGTCACTCATTACAGCAATTTGTTTTTTTCTTCTCAATACGAAGCCAGTGAAACACACTTTGCTACCTTGCGATGACAGTACTCGCTAAGATACTCCCACTGACAAAGCCGAATAAATCAAATATGTTCCCAATCAAAAGAAATTAAGTCATATAACTATAAATTTACCTTACATTGAGAAGTACTTATAAATCCTTTTTTACTTTTGAACGTTTCAAGATCGTTTACGGCTTTTTTGAAATGGGACACATAGGGGCTGTTACGAAGCCTCTAATATGTAAATTTGGTCAGTTTTAGCGTACCCGTCCGATCTTATCCTCCGCTGCCCCTGACCGCCATCTCGGAAAAACGTTTTCTTAATTACCCTTCAAAATGCTCCTTGATCTCCTCTTCACAATCATTGCCATCCTCATTGGCCACTCCTGCACTCACGTTTATATTTAAAAAGTACTTTTCTCCAAATCCACACGTCCTAACCCCTGCCTATCGTACAAGCTATCCCATATCACCACTGACATTATCTTTTTCCCCAACAAACTCCTATACTACTTCTCTACCTCTCTCTCTTTCGCCTACTTATCCATCTTTCTTTCGGTTTTCACATCTTGTGCAACCCTCAGCAAGATCAGATGAAGACTATAGTGACACTTGATACCAGTAAGTTGCCGGAAGCTCAGCGGCACTAGCTCCTGAGGTACACCGCGTCTGCACAGATACTGGCGACCATGTTGAGCCAATGTAATCGCGAGGGCGGCGCTCGAGTTCGAAGGCAGGCAATTGGACATGTCAAAGGATGGCTTCTACTGCAATTTGTCAGAGAGGGCAAATATCTGCGAGAGCACCTGAACGCATTCCCACAAATTCAATGTGTTGGACTTATTGAGCTTATATGTCGAGATTAAGCTCGACACATCCAATTCAACATCTCAGAAACAGTAGTTTATATCCACTTCTGCCAAGAAAGGGAGTATTACGTATTTCAAATCTTCAAAAGAGAGGTTTTCTGTGATGCTCCGGTGACCAAGGGACTTCTGCAACTTGCCGTTCCATTCATCAGCCAAATCAATACCAGGAAATTTCGGGATCTTAGCAGAGGTTCCGCCTGCGCCCGGTGGCTTTGCCTACAGGAATGCACCCATCACGTCCATTTGGTCCACTTGTGGGTCTTTCCCGACCAGCAAGTTCAACTTTAAATGCAAAAAATCAATAAAAGCGATAGGTGCATAAAGCGAAGCACAGCACAGTCGTTCTCAGTTTCTTGAAAATTTTCTCGAACGACCAGACGGGCCCTGTAGCAGGCAATGTTTCCGTACGGGCCTTGCATAGTGCGAAGGATGATGCCTGATGGTAAAATCGTTCAGTCTTTTGGAGCATGATCGAGTTTTGGTCCCGAGATCAAATCTTTTGTCGACAGAGGTCTCAGATTACTTTTTTTTGGTTGTTCTACATTTCAGACTTTCCCTTGAGTTGAGTGCGACCCATAATTTAAGTTCATCAAAATCCGGTAAGTTTTCCATCTCGGTCAGTTTGCTGACTTTTCCTCTGTAACGAGGACTTAGACCATACATGCTAAGCGTTGCAGTAAAAAGTACTTCGTCATCTTCTTCTTTGGTGTCACTATCCTGTTCTTCCTGTTCGTCATCGGACTCTCCTAACTGACTTCGTTCTACGGGAGAGTATTTCAACAAATCTTCACCTATCGACGCAGTGGACTCGACCAAATTGGTATGGTCCGAATGAGTGGGCGTAAAATCCGCTTCATCATCAGTAATCTAGAGTCTGTCCGCATCGTCGGTCTTCTTACCAAATGGTTGCATTGTTGGGAATTTGTCCCTGCAGGCTTTCACGTGCAAAGAGTGATGAACCTTGCCCCTATTTTGGACTATGTATACTGCACTGGCCTGCTGCTATAGACAGATACAGTACAAAGCCCGAGAAAAGAATGTCACAAGCTTATGACCCGGTGGACGGCATATTAGTTGGCACCCGAAAGGAAGAACGTGATCAATATCGGGCGACGGGTGACCAAGGACGACCTCGATGGCCGAATTTCAGTTCTTTCGATGGATGAAATTTCGACAATCGACGACATGACCGACCGCTTACGGCCAATAATCTTCCGGTAGCTTGGGATTTTGGAGACAAGTTCGGCCTAATGACAAAATTATCTCATGCGTCGATCCGGCCAGTCCATTTGCTTTGGGAGTATGAGGTGTCACAATGGGGACTTCCAGGCCTTCTTCCTGTAGATGTTCCAATGCCTTCCGTAGTTACGTCCCGCCATTGGTATGAACCTTTTGGACAGAGTGGACCGTTTGCTTTTCAGATTATTTGATGAAGCGCAGTACCTAGTTCGCGATATCTACCTTTGACGGAATTGGACCGAGTGCCGTGAACCAGAAGAAATCTTCTACGATGATCACGAAGTACTTATGGACATTTGTGGACAGGGTCTCAGTTCTGCGCTTGGTATCGAAGAGTATCGTTTCGACACGGTCCATTTCCGTGGAACTTAAAAATCGACGCCTGATTTTTCCTTTAAAGAATATAGTTCATTTCGTCGATGGGCATGAGAAAGTATACCTTTACAGACTTGCCGCTTATCGGTGGCGACTGGTAAGGTGTGGTTCAAATAGAGTTGCGGCATATTAACAGACTTGTCCTACTTCGAGGATGTCTTAGTCGGTCCATTCAGTTTCCCAGACGATTTAAATTCTTCGTTATCCGCACTGTTCGTCTCGGTCCGCACATGTTTGGCTTAGGATTGCTCAACATGTCATGCTCAATCAGATGCTTTTCCGTGCTGGGATCTAGCGGTTCGAATAACAGATGCCATCATGGCCTTATAGTATTATCCCTTTAGATATCCCTTAGGGATAATACTAATAATAATAGTATTATCCCTTTGGATAATACTGTCAGAGGAGGCGTCTGCTCGTCGTCACGGATAAATTAAAGTCCATCTCGGTCCTATTCACCATAATCTAGTATGGACATATTACTACGTAGATCACAGAGGACCCCAGAAACGGACATGAGAAATACGCCAATGTCCTTCTCGGTCAAGAAAGAAACCCAGAGGACATAAAAGTGACGGTCAACGCATGGAAATATATAAACTTTCGATCTACTGTTCAGCATCATCCTATCGGCCTTTCGAGGAACATCTCCGTTCTCAAAACTTTGCATTGCATCTTTTACAATGTAATTGTCTTAGTTGGTGCGTTTTCCTTTTTTGGGACTTATTCCAATTAAGATCATTCTTGGACGAATCAGAAATTGTCCCGACCATTTTGGAAAACTCATTTTCATCAAGGCCAAACTTGGAATTTTTCCCGGGTGGGTTTCGGAAGCAGTTCTCCGTCAAATGGTTAGGCTTACGTTACAATGAATCCATGGCGGCGCTGTTACTTGTGAACGATCCAGTTTTGGCCGAAAGGGATTTGTCTTCTTTTATGAAACGATTAGCCAACATTTGCCACTACAAGTACGACTGGGCTGGTGTTAATCGAAGCTACGCGTAAACTCCGCAGCACTAGTTGATGCAACCAGAATACTGATTGAAAGAGTATCGTCAATATTCCCTCCCATGCCTTTGAACTGTTCAATGCGTTCAGCTATTTTGTCCAAGTGCGACGACATGTCTTCATCTATACTACTGTAGTGCAGTGAGATCAACTCGGAAACTTTCGAAATCTTGGACGTGGTAGAGTTGGAGTTGTACAGATTGTCCAATTTGGTCAGTTTATCCTTCGGCATCCCAATAACGGACCTGACCACACGGAGGACCTCATTCCTTAAGATGCTAACGACGATGTTGCTGCCCTGTCGATAGTGCTCCTGAGTAAGCTAGGTGTCCGCTTCGGCAGCCATCGTCCCTCACAGACTGTTGGCGTCAATGGCAGCGTTGACGCGAATGCGTCAAAGAGCCTAGTCAGTCTTGTGGTCAAACTGCCGAATGCGGGTACGGTCCGGATCGGTTGAATTGGCAAAGGTTGGAAACTTAATCTAGGAAGCGATAAAAGATTTGGCAGGGTCGTCGTGGAGAGCTGGATCCATAACTTTTTGAATACTCTTCTCTGATCGCGAATTGGACTTTATTTTCCTATCTAGCTCAGTATTTAAACAACTGCAAGAACTTACATGGTCTATCTTTCCATCGTCTAGAGATGCCCTTATATTTGGAACCAATTGAAGACGTGGCCAAATTGGCTGTTGACAAATTGATGACGTGGAATATTGGACTAGTGGAGGAGGTTTTCGCAGAAATTCACCACGCGGCTGAAATAGACTGTGGACTTTTTCAGTACTTCTCAAAGCGTCAAACTAATTTCCAACCTTTCCAGCAACTCTGCTCTCACGAGCCAATTCCCACCAGCGCGCACGTAGCTCCTTCCCTCTTATTGAATATAGAGCCTCGAGAACTGCCCGACCCTTTTCTCAACTTCTAGTATGAATTTTTGCCAAACATACCCCTTCTTTCCCATTTTCCCTGCACTTCGCCGAACGTGTGGACCTACCTAAGCTGCCGTTCCTTTCCTAGGCTCGCTAGGTTCTCATAATGTTCCAAGCCACTACTGGGGACAAGCTTCTACCTTTCTCCTGAGGAATCGCCGAGGAAAGAAAATACCACCTCGCTATTCACTCCTCCTGGATCCGAAACCCGCAACGAAAAAGCTCCGCGGAAGCCAATTTTGAAACCGCCAGTTTTTTCGGCTGACATTGCAAAATAATTGGGATAGGTAGATCCAAATAATAATAAATAGTTCCAACTTGAATAAATAAATAAATGCCACAATCGGACTTAGAATGAATAATGAATAGAAAACCAAATTTAATAATATATGATCGAGAGGGATATTTCGATAGCCCGAGGATGTAAAAATATTTCTAACAACCTAGACTACTTATACTCTACGCCAGGGTGAACCTGCTACAAAAATCAGGTGAGCCGTTCAATAATTTTGGTAGACATAATTTAGGCACAGCAATAATTATTGCAGTATTTTCCAGGTAAGCAATCATCCAGATAATAATTTGTTGGTAGCATAAATGTAGTAATTATAGCCTGTATAATATAAAAACCCAACTGTAGGACATAAAAATTATTTCACACTGAATTCAGGCATAAAATAGTGCCAGTGTAAAATAGATAAAATTATTCCTTGATGATTCATAATAAATATAAATTGTGGGCCTCAATAAAAATATTGCTCCACAATTCAGCATCACTGTAGGACACCGGGATAGAGATTAAAATATTTGGTCAATTTTCACACTACTTCCCCTTTGAAATATTGAATTAAATTTATCCTGTTGACTGAGATGAATCCCGAGATAAAATATTACTCATATCCATAGGTATAGATCCATCAAATAAAAGGAGCTTGAGCATGTCAGATACAGGACTGTCCTTTTTTGTGAGCGGGTCGGAGGATTAATTGAACCAGGTATCCATAGCATTTTCTTGATTTTGTTCGTTTCGAAATTATATCGAATTAATTGAACATCCGCTCTAATAGATTTATCTTCAGGCACACGACAAGTAGATAGAGAGCTGAATAGATCTTTTGAATCAACAGCAACATGAAGAGGAATATTGATATTTAGAAGTGTACTGTATGCTGCTGCAATAATTTTTCCTTCCTCGATAGCTTCACCAGCAGCCAATATTTCACCAGATGCAATAGATTTAACAGGACGCCGAGATAGATGTGAATGCCAATAAATTGTATGAAATATTGAATTACAATTTAAGGAGCCAATTAGCAACCCACCAATACATCCAAGTTGAGCATTTGTCGATCCGGCTGGTTTTCCTGCATCAGAAAAAACAACAACTGATAAATTGAAATTTCCAGAAACTTCCGGGCGCCGATACGTGCTTGTAGAACCAAAAGATTTTAAATTCCGAAGCATAGAAGATTGGATAGATAAATCACGAACCAATGGATTTGACCTTTTCTGTTGTAAATAACTTGCTGTAAAGGCAGACACTGGAGATGCAACCATACCCAAATAGACAATTGATCCGTTTAACGAATTAAAAGCAAAGTTTTCAAATGAGTTCATTTCTTCATCAGGTTGTTTTCGACGATTTCTTGATATTGAATGGGGTTCCAGTCCATTTAGCTTATCATCAGCTGAGACATTAATTTTATAGTCATCAAACTGCATGATTTTAACTCCATTGAAATAAAAAGATCCAGGACTATGTACGATTGTACCAAGCTTATATACTTTCCCAAGATCTTGGATAAATTGCTTCTTAATTTTTTTGTCCAGTAATAAGTATATCATCGACCAATTTAACAACAAGCAGAATTAATGATCCTTTTAAACTCATGAAAAATAATTGGGGTATATAAACGACTGATTTCAATCCGAGGTCAAAGAAAGTATTATCAGAGTGTATTTGCCATTTTGCATTCGCGTTGACTAACCCATATGAAGCAGACAGTAATAACCAATAGAAGGATTTTTCGGAGCATTCCCGAGGAGGTCTCACATAAACATCTCGTAATGCTGATCCAGATTGTAAAAATGCAGACTTCACATCAACCTTTGATAAATTCCATTTAAAAATTGTAGCAATTGATAAGAGAATTCTAATTGCCATCGGAGAACAAGATTCCGAATCAGTTCTCAAATTATTTTTCTCCTTGTCCTCATTTCCATGCGGAGCAATTCGAGCCTTGCAATAATATTTTCCATCATCCAAAATTTTTATTTTGTATAAAACGTGACTGGATATTACATTCGAGTCGGGAGGAATTTTTGAAACATGAATTTTTGAACACGTAGTGAGAAAATTATTTTCTTCCGTATTGTACGCATTTGAAATAATATGAGATGGAAGTCCAGATGCTTGATGAAGTAAAAATTCTTTAGATCCAAACCTTTTATGATAAAAACTCAGATCTTTTTGTTCAGATGATTTCAATTCCGTTCCAGGTAACAACTCAATTTCATGCGCATCAATTCCATCGTTTTCATCAATAGGGATATGAATTAAATTTTCAGGGTGCAGGGAACTAAGTTCAGATTCAATCGGAACATGTTCGAGATAATATGTTTTTAGATTCTGATAAATTTCCATCAATTTCTGATTCATTATATTTTTCGACATCAGTATTCATATTTGGTTAAAATACCATCATCAGAATGATCGTCAAAATTGTTTTCGCCCACATTCTTCACTTCGGTAATATTTGTTTCATCAGAAATATCTTCCACAGAATATTCAATAGACTGATTCAATAAATCATTTGCCTTTTGAATTTGGTATGCTAGTTCATTAGATGAAACGGAATGTCGGACATCTTCAATTGCAGCATGTATAAATTTTCCATTGGATCCAGGTACTGTGACGATAAGAGATTTTTTGTCGAATTTCAATACTGGTTTGGGCGATGACCAAGATCCTTTTTCTGATTTGGTAGATGAATAAAAATTTCCACAATATCGCCAACATTAATTGGAATATCGGTCACAGACTTTGATTTTAGAATAAGATTTAATTTCCTCTTGGCTATTAGCTCATTATGAGCTTCTCTTAAATCATTTGGTAGACTTCGAGGACCAGAATTATCGATGGGTCGAGTGTGACCAGTGGCAAGCTCGTATGAAGAAACAACATCATTTCCATATAAATCATTCGATATTTGAAACATTCGAGCAATACGAACCGTATTACTTGCAGAAGAATCGGATATTTTTAAACGGATATAAATGTCTCTCAATATTTTATGTTTTGACTCAATATAATTTTTGTTATGGCGGCGGGAACCAATAGGACAAAACGAAATTCCTCTTTCCTCAAGATAGCTTCTAAAATTATCATTGTCAAACGCCTGATCTCCCATTAAATAGTTAGGGTCCCAAAATGGTGTTAACCAGAGAGTCTCAATACAATCAACGCAATTTTCCATCCTTAAAGAGGGCACTATTGAACCAGTTGAATACCTGGTAACTGAGTCCATAATGTGAAAAATATCCAAGTTTTCCACAAAAAAATGATCCACACAAACCAATTCATTAAATCCGCGAGATATAGAGCTTAAAGATACTGCACGAGGATGAGATGGTTTTTTTGTGACATCACAAAATTTGCAGGAGTCAATTATGCTTGATAAATATTTTTTGCATTCATCGTCCCATATAAAATTTCTTTGTAACAATAGTTTTATATCATCATAATTTGAGTGACCACATACATGTTTGTGAACCTTATTAATTATTTTCTTCTTTTCAGCCCAAGATATATTTTTTGATGTATTGATATTGTTGGAACAAATTGCTGATAGAAATGAGTTTTCAATAGGTTCGGATGATTGTATAAATATATTTCCGGTACATAACAATGATGACCATGATCCACCAATGTTATAGAATCGATTGAATTATTTGCGGACTCGAACTCGATGCGATTGTCCGTCATATGAATAATATTTGATTTTCTTGTGATATTTCTTCCAATAACCCATTGAGATGATCCACTGATTATTAGATGCCTTATTTTAACCTGATTTCCATTGTCTGAAATAGCTGATAAAAATATTGAACCGATCATTTTTCTTTTTTCGCTTGAGTGGTCGCCATTTCCGTATTGCCAGAAGGGCGTGTCCTTGATACATTCAGGAAGTTCATCAAGAATTCCATTCCATTCGGTAAAATAAATTTCGAAAGTGCTCGTAATTCAACAATCCCATTCCACTATACGGTGCTCCATCATCAAGTAACGGACCTGGGTATAACGTATTTGACGGAGAATCAAGCACCGTTTTTACCATATGAAATGTTACGAACCAGAATCATTTTTGTCTTTGATATTTTCTGCATTTCCCATTCTAGATGATGAACCTTTATGATAATTTTTAGCACTCTTGCATTTATCTTTTTCATAGGCCCAATGGCCAATTTCTCCACATCGGTCACAAGTTGATTTTGCCTTGAGCGCAGCAAAGTCTTCAGGAGATAATCTTTGCTTATTATTTTTCTTGAAATTTTTCTTTTCTCCGTATGAAATATTTGATTGATTGAAGAGATATATTTTTGAGCATTTCCATATATTTGATTTGTATTTTTGGTTTATCACATGCACGAATAATAGATGATATTTCTGAATATTTGATTAATTCTAGGATTTTTCCTTTTTCCAAATCGGCTTCTTCATGCTTCGGAGAAGCAGCAGCCAAAATAGATACTCGCTGGTTTGAATCAATTTTGGAATTAGCCAGGAGCAAAAATGATACCAGTGCTTCAGGTAATTTCGAAGTACCAGTAGATGAATGAAATCGGGCAATTTGAGCATCAAACCGTGATTCAAAATTTTTGAAAGACTCACTATCACCACGAGTAGTGTGCAATAGATCTAAGAATTTTTGAAATGTATCTGATATAGATGATAGAGGATCCACCTTATGAATAGCGTTAGCAATCGCTAATGCACCATTTTCAGACTGAATTTCTGTGTCTGGAATTTTCTTACAAATATCAAGAGCTCGTCCAAATAATTGTGATTGTAAGACAAGACCTTGTACTGCCTTAGGAACCTTATTAGAATTTGATGCTGGTAATAAATCATGAACAGATTTCCATTTTTGAACAGCATCAAAATATTTTTCTTGAGGTCCTTTACCATCCGTCCAAGGAGCCGTGCGAAGATCCCATGAAAATTTCGGCCTTGAAGGAATTTCGGGGCGATCTGGGCCCATAACTGCAAAATAATTGGGATAGGTAGATCCAAATAATAATAAATAGTTCCAACTTGAATAAATAAATAAATGCCACAATCGGACTTAGAATGAATAATGAATAGAAAACCAAATTTAATAATATCTGATCGAGGGATATTTCGATAGCCCGAGGATGTAAAAATATTTCTAACAACCTAGACTACTTATACTCTACGCCAGGGTGAACCTGCTACAAAAATCAGGTGAGCCGTTCAATAATTTTGGTAGACATAATTTAGGCTCAGCAATAATTATTGCAGTATTTTCCAGGTAAGCAATCATCCAGATAATAATTTGTTGGTAGCATAAATGTAGTAATTATAGCCTGTATAATATAAAAACCAACTGTAGGACATAAAAATTATTTCACACTGAATTCAGCATAAAATAGTGCCAGTGTAAAATAGATAAAATTATTCCTTGATGATTCATAATAAATATAAATTGTGGGCCTCAATAAAAATATTGCTCCACAATTCAGCATCAATGTAGGACACCGGGATAGAGATTAAAATATTTGGTCAATTTTCACAGACATTACTGGTTCTCGTCCTCCGATGAGAGGGTGGCAAGGGGTTGACGAATTTGATATCGAAGCAGTCGGTGCCCCCGGTAGCACCAGTCGCCCTGATGCCTGGTCTAGCTATGCGTTTCCTTGATGTTCTTAAGCTTGATGGTGCAGTGCCCTACGGCAAGGGCGAGATCGCTGCCTAGTAAGGATAATTGGTAATCGTAGCGGGCGATTCTTTGACGGCCATACCTGCAATAAAGCAGTTGGTCTCCATGAATATCCATGTTTCTGGGGAACCTCTCGAGCAGGAGGTTCCTGGTGCGAACAGGGATATATTACAAAAAGGCTGGGGCCAAATTGAGAAATTCTTGCGGTAACGGCGAATTTGAGACATTTTTAGCTTACGATCCCCAAGTGACATTTTGGTTATTCCAAACCCTGGACATCTTCGGCGATCACCTCATGTAGTGCTTGCATGGCTGAGAGCGAATCGAGCGTCGCGACTGCCAGGATACGGCCTCACGTCGGACTTCGCAAAGGCAGCGTGACACCGGTCATGGAGCCCCGTCCCAATTGCCAACACCGCACAAGTCAAGGCATCAAGGCTACAGGGAGCACCGGAGGGGCCCTTTCTTGACTTTACATTCGTCAATCCACTAGCTCCCTCCAACACACAAGCCCGTTGCTTCAACCCCTTGATATCTCTGAGCACCGCGAAAGCGTCAAAATTCAGGAGGCATCAAGACTTCATTACCACGCATGCCAGGTCCCGACTGATCCCAGTGCCGATATCCACTCTTGGCGGTAGCACCCGGACGCATTCGTGGTGCTCACAGACGTGGCTAGCCACGTCACTATACGAGCTATGGAGACCTTTGGGCGGGTGCGATCTGTCTGATAGGGGTAAATCGTCGGGAGAAGAGATATTCAGAATCAACCACCCCAAGAAGGAGGTGTTGCAAGCGACAAAAGTGCTACCGTGGTATAGTTGAACGAACGAAAAGGAGTGTATAGGGAAGACAGTTGAATGGGCTACAAGCAAGTATGGAAGGGGCAGGGTCTACCACCTATGCTTAGTGACTAGGGTAAAATAAATGCTTCTTGGGTCTGAAGTTGACTCTCAACTTCCTAACTCTGGACTTGGAGCTTGAAGTGTCTGCCAACTTGCTTGACCTCTCCATGAGGAAGCGGTTTACTCAGCTTATATAGACTTTTGGCTACCCCTAAAGTCCGAACAAAACTACAGAAGGTACCAGGAAATGCATACAAACAATTTGTGTGGATGATATACTCTAAACAAAAGATACTTAAGAAACTAACAATCAATGAGGTCCTCTTATTTCCCATTCTCTAAATCAGATCCAAACAACTCCTCTAAAATATCCATGCTGTCCAAGCAGTCCCCACAAATATCTGCGAATGGCTCACAGCTCTCTATTCCCTCCTGGGAGATATCTAAACTACTAAAGATATCTCCATCCGGTTCCAGCGTCGGCACCACTTGATCCATACTCTCCAGTCCAGGCCCCACCAGTAAAACACTTTCCATGCCCCCATTTCCCTCCTCCAACTCGTCCTCGTCCTCGTCATCCTTTTCTTCCTCCTCTTCATCCTCATCCTTCATCCTCATCCTCATCCTCATCCTCCTCTTCAACCTCATCCTCCTCTTTAACCTCATCCTCTTTCCCCTGAGTCTCGTACACTAGCTCAGGGGCTAACCATTCCTCGAAGGACTCCCCGCTCTCCTCCTCGACTTTCTCAGTCTCATCCTCACTTACCTCCCTCGCCTCTTCTTCTATGAAGAGGCGGCGAACGAACTCGATGATTTTTTCTTTGTTTGACGCCGGATGTAGTCGTCGGCATCGGTTGGCCCGTAGGCGGCGAGACGAAGGCCATTGATGGGACGGGAAGGGCGGTTTTTGGAGATAGGGACAGAGGGGCGATTTGACGTCATGTTTCTGTAAAAGGGGTGAGCGGGGTGTGTAGGGGGACAGGAGTGCTGAGCAAAATGATCGGGAGCGTTTAAGACTTGGAATAAAGGTGTTTAAATAGGCTCCCGGGGCAGGTTCTATAGATTAGAAATAGGTAAAATAAATCTGCAAGGGATTTTTGTAGTAGTGCATTTGCGCCCTTTGTCTCAAAAAAAAAGATTTTGGAGGAGGAGGTAAGCAAAAAGGGAAAAAGAACTTAATTCGGGATCGATTCAGAGGGGTGGATACAGTGTAAAAATATCTAGATAAAATGGAAGTAAATTTGGAGAGGACCGCGGTAATGATAAGCGAGGTTCAGGGAGGACGAGGGAGGACCGGAACTATAAGCAAATTTGGACAAGGATAGGTAGTACAGTAAACTGAAGGTCTGTAGATGACGGCGACAAAAAAAAATCTGCGCCTAACACCCCCCCGCACTTAGGTCGAACGTCCCGTCTCGTTCTCAATGCTCTTGTTGTTCTTGTGGGAGTTCTATCCATTCATCAGGGAGAGTATAGGGTTCACTGTAAGGATATGGTAGTAGCTCATTTCCAATATGATGAGAGAGTGTGTACCGTGCGATAACCGGCTCATCTCCTTGGTCAAGAGTTTCGTAGATTCGGCGTATGGTTTCATAGTGTTCTCTTATGAGCTCCTCCCGTTTCACTTCTCCAAACCTTCCAAATGTGAGGTAGTAAACGTAGTATGCAAACTTTTCTGGCAACGGGTCCAGAAACGGGTATCTGAAGGAGAAAAAAACTCGCAACATAAGGACTGAGTCCTCACGAGTAAGGTGCGCCCCGTGAATGGTCTGGAAGCACATGCAAATACTAATGGCAAAAAAGGAAATTACTTCTGCTTCTCGAGGGTCCTCTGTCATTTCGCGAAGCCAACGTCTAATTGGTAGCGTCCAATAATTAAGGATGCATAGTTTCCCCTTGGGAGACTAGGCGGTGTTTGGGGCGATCTTCTTGGCGATCTTCCTCGCTGCTCCCGACGCCTTGCCCTCTTCGATGATCCTCCTCGATCACTTGATGGTCCTGCCCGTATCATCATCACGGTCTCGGGAGGATCTTGGTCTCCAGCTGAGGTTGTGTTTCTGAGCGGAGCAACATAAGGTTCCCATAGAGGATACGGGACCAGTCGATATTCCATATCAGGGGGCAAGCTGTAACCTCTCAGTCGCACATCTTGGTTGTTCTTGAGAAATACGTAAACTGGACGGATAATGTTCAGATATGTTTGCGACAAGTCTCCGATAGCTACCATTCCATACCTCCTATAGAGTAATGATATATGACTTCCACAAACTCTGGACCTGCTTCCGTGAACCTTCCGTTTTGGAATGAGAATAGAACTCTGATCAATAGTCGGAAATCTTCTTGAGGTAGCAATGGTCCGTTCAACGTACGAAAACATAGGCATATATTAATGTAGAAATGGATGATTACGTGGAGTTCGTAGTAGTCACGCGTAATCGAGATGATCCATTCCCAGGCCCTTTTCCCTCCCATAGGAATCATTCTATAGTTAAAGATGAGTATTCCCCGTGGTTGCGCATAGTCCTGTGTGAGAAGGAATTTTTCAGGCCTCTGATGGTAAGGGACCAGACGACTTGCATGGATTGCCCTCCTTGATCTCTTCCCTGAGCTTGAACAGAGCTTATAATGCGGGTGTCTTTCCTCCGTGACGATGCAAGGGTTCGAGTACTTTGTTTGGAAAGCCGGCCACTTCACAGCCTGTTGCATTGCTTTTCCGTGTGCTACAAGTACTTTAGAGCCGACTGAGAAAGTTTGGACTGGAGGCTCTTCATCCTTATTTCTTGTCTGTGTTAGCGCGCGGTGTGATCTCCAGCTTTCGGTGGCCAGTAGTTCGACCTCTCTACTCTCTTCATCGATAACATTTGTTTCCATATCTCTCTGTAACATTCTAGGAGCTCTTCCGTACATTAGCTCAAACGGTGACCGTCCACTTCTTCCTCTTCTTCGACGATAGCCGTATAACACTTTTGGTAAGGCATCTTCCCACTGGATTTCATTCTCGGACATAGTTTTCGATATTGATCGTTTGATGGTTCCAACCATCCTCTCCGCTTTCCCGTTTGACATAGGAGCATATGCGAGAACTGTCTTTAGCTGAATACCTTTTTCTTCCAAGAAACGAAGCAGTGAAGTTGCAGTAAAACAAAGTGCGTTATCCGAGATGATCCTTTTTGGAAGACCAAACGGTTCAATTATTTCTTTTTCGATGAATCTCAGGACCACTTCAGCATTGGCCTCCTCAACTGCAACTGCTATTGGCCATCCAGTAAGATGTTCCACCCCTATAAGGAGATATTTGTTTCCGGAAGAGGTTTCCTTGAATGGGCCGGCAAAGTCAATTGAAAAGGTTTCAAAGAGACCGGAAACTGGAAAGCCTAGAGTTGTCTTATACTTTCGTATTGGCGTGAATTTTTGACAGTTGTCGCAGCTTTTCACGAAGTTATAGACGTCCTTATGGATACTGGGCCACCAGAATCTCTCAGTAACGAATTTCTTGGTTGTTTCGAGATCCCAATGCCCTAACTCATCATGAAAAGTCCTCAAGATCTTCATTCTTTCTTTCAAAGGGGCCACTAGTCGAGGACCGGCTTTCGTGTGTCGGAAGAGTTTCCCATTCCATAGTGTAAAAGCCTTTTGATTCCTGCGTACCCAATTTCTGTGTTCAATATCAACCTTTCTCATTTCTAGTCCATCCAGGAATTTAATTAGTCCGTCAATATTAGCTTCGTACTCGTTATTGTTCGGCACTTGCACCTCGGCAACTCCGACGATGTTCTCGGAAGCTTTTTCATTTGGAATCAGTGGATCCCTCAAGCGGGATAGGTAGTCGGCAGGCTGATTATTGCGTCCGGGCCTATACACAATTTCAAACCGATATTCTGCGAAAATGTCGAGCCATCGGGCCAAGCGGTGATGTACATCTTTCTTTTGGAATGCTGTCTTAAGTGCCTGGTGATCAGTTATCAAGACAAATTTCTCGAGTGATAAAAGGTATACGCGAAACTTTTTCAGTGCGAAGACAACAGCGAGCGCTTCTTTTTCGCAGACTGAGTATCTCCTTTCCGCATCATTCAGAGTGCGACTTGCGAATTGAACCGGGTGTAGTCTTCCGTTTTCATCTTTTTGGGACAAAACGGCACCCAAAGACCGTTCTGAGGCATCTGTCTCCACAACAAATGGTCTCTTGAAATCTGGATACATGAGCACTGGGGGGACACATAGCTTATCTTTAAGCTCTTCAAATGCGGTTTGCATTTCCTTGTTCCATAAAAATTTTCCGTTCTTTGTTGTGCTGGCATGTAACGGTGCTGCAGTCTTGGCGAAATCTTTGATAAATCTCCTGTAATATGAGGCCAGTCCTAAGAAGCTTCGAACCTCCGTCTTTGAAGCGGGCCTTGGTGCCAACTTGATTTTTTTCGTTTTCTCTGGATCCACTTTAATTCCCTCTTGATCGACGATATGACCGAGTAATTGGATAGACGTTTTCGCAAAGAAGCATTTGCTTAACTTAATTTTCAGGCTGTACGCAGCTATTCTCTCCACCACCGTCTTGACATGCGAGATGTGCTGATCCAAGGTTTTTGAGAATATTACCACATCATCGATATAAACTCTTGCAAATGCAAGTCCTTTCAAAACCTCGTTCATCATTCTTTGGAATGTAGCTGGGGCATTCATGAGACCAAAAGGCATCACTTCGAACCTGAATGTACCGGCTTTGCTGGTAAAAGTTGTTTTTTCCTTGCATTTTTCATCCAATGGAATCTGCCAATAACCAGTGTAAAGATCAATTGAGGTGAAGTATCTCCCGTCCTTCAAGTCCTCGAGGATTTCCTCCATATTTGGGATCGGAAATCGATCGGGTATCATTCTCTGGTTCAGTTGTCGGTAATCGACGCAAAAGCGAAGTTTTCCATCCTTCTTTGGTGCTACCACAACTGGAAATGACCATGGGGATGAAACTGGCCGAATAATATCATTTTCCAGCATACTTGTAACATTTTGGAGATAAATTGGTCATATTTTGGCGGTTGACGTCTAGGCCTGTGGTAAATTGGTTTAGTATCGGTAAGTTCAAATGAGTGAGTGACCGGTACACTTGCTTGTCTTAGATCGGAAACGCTCCATGCAATTACTTCGGAAGATGTTAACATGTCGGATATTATCATTGAGGCGGGGGCTGGAAGGTGCTGTACTTTTTCTTGAATTTCTCCAATTTGGCGCTGGTCCTTTTCTTGATCCTCACCCTCCAAATTTTGAAGGACCTCTTCCGGCGTGCTCACATCTTCAGATATGGAATTCGATATATTCTTGTTTTCCGTGCAATTGTAATCTTCTTTCATGCCCCGAATTCCGTCCTTTGATTCGATATTATCGCAAAAAGAAACACATTCAGGTGTCAAACCTACCCTAGAATTCCATTCTTCATCTGTTTCAAACCCAGAATCATAATCGTCCCATGTCATGTTCATTGTCCCCCGAGCGTACCCTTTCTCACTTCCGAAAGTGTTTAGTTGGTTCGGAATCTTCGCTGTCATAGCTAGAAGTGAAATCTTCACTGTCCGTCTCTTAATCTTCCGGATGTGTGCTTTTGTCGAAATCCAGGGGCATCTTCACGTTTCTGCCGTCAACATTAACTGAAACGATTTGGTTGCCCAAGTCAATGCAGGTCCCTAGTCTTTCCATGGTAGGACAGCCAATGATTGCATCGAAAGGGAGCTCGGCATGACGAGAAAGTCTACATCAACTTTAGAGTCCCCAAAGAACACGGAAACCTTGTTAACAGTGCCCATGCATTTTGAGACGGTTCCATCCGCCACAGTTATTCTTCGAGTAGTTGGAATAATTTCGAGACCTAATCTGTCACCAAAGTTTCTGAATAAGGTTTGGAACAGCGCCCGAATCGAAAAGAGCTTGGGTTTCATTCCCAATACTTTGACTGGTACTAGTTTAAGACGTCTTGGTGCTGTCGAGGCCGATTGAAGAAACAGTTTCTTACCCTTAGCGGACTTATTAGACCTGATAATTTTTTTGAGTTCTTTTCTCGCATCCTCTGCGTCGCCCCTCAAAAGTTGACCAAACGTTATCCCAGTTGGGGCTGATGCAAGCTCAGCCACCAAATTGTACTTCTTCACATATTCTAGTACGTCCTTGGGATACTCTTAAATTTCTTACTCTTTTCGTCTTCTTGGCCGAGTGTTTCCCACCCTGGAACAACTTGATCAGACCTCTTGGTTCGAGGAGGTACAGGTGCTGGGATATGCTCCAGCATTCCATAATCTAGCCTAGGTTTTTTCGACAAAACGTTCCCTTCCCCATCCCTTTTTGTCACATTGACTTGACTGATTTCTTCAGCGATGGATACGTTACCGGCATCCGCCAACTTTGATCCTTCTGTTTTGTAAGATTTTCATCTCTGGTCCTGACTCACTCCCGCGTCCGATAAATTTGCTCTTCTGTTGTCTTTAGACCAGCAGTTACTTTCATGATGCCCGTACGACCGCACTTTCCACAACGAGTGTTTCTATGTGGATTATCAGGACACCTATTTGCAAAGTGTCCAGGCTTGTGACAGTAGGAACAGACTTCTGCGGCCTTGGGGGCCCCAGACTGGTTCTTCTTAATGGTAAGAGTAAGGCTTTCCAACTGCGAGGTTATCATGTCAAGTCGATTATCGAATCGGGTTTCCAACCTTTCTTCCAAGTTTTTGACATCGCTCCTGACTGATTCCAATGCTGCTGCGCTAGTAGCTGGCCTTTGATAATTCTTTTCAGGATGCACGATCGGCATAGATGTACGGGTTTCCCTCGGTATTTCACTTAGTGACTGAAACGTCTCCGAATTTTTGACAAATTCTACTATGGTACCCTTCAGTTCATTAAAAGTGTGAGGGCCCTTGATGAGGAGGAAATCGGAGAGCCGCTTATCCCCCATCGCCGCCTTACGCAGCATTCCGTACTTGGCTTGGGCGTTGAACCCAGCCTTTTCATAGAGATCACACAAGTATACCAATGAGCTTAACAAATCGTCGAAGTTGAGCCGGGCCTCTATGGCGGTACGAATCATCTCATCTGGTTCTACCTCCTTAGCATATTCTTTCACAAGCCACTCACATACCTCACCGAAGTTACGCCCATTCCCGTTAAGAGACCACCCGTTGATAAACTTGGCCTTATATTTGTGCTTTGCGTCACCATGAAGATAGGCGAAGATACTTTCGGCCTTCTCTTCATCGCTCTTCTCACGCATCACAACGTTGACATATGTATAGAGAAACTCCTCAACGTCTTCATTCTTGCCCCCTGTGAACGTTATACGAGCAGCGTTGAGATCCATGATTACAGAAAAGAAATCCCCTCGAATGGTTCCCTAAGACTGCTCAACTCGAATACCTCGGGTGCAACCCCCTCCACAAGAGTACCAAATGATAGGGGTAAATCGTCGGGAGAAGAGATATTCAGAATCAACCACCCCAAGAAGGAGGTGTTGCAAGCGACAAAAGTGCTACCGTGGTATAGTTGAACGAACGAAAAGGAGTGTATAGGGAGACAGTTGAATGGGCTACAAGCAAGTATGGAAGGGGCAGGGTCTACCACCTATGCTTAGTGACTAGGGTAAAATAAATGCTTCTTGGGTCTGAAGTTGACTCTCAACTTCCTACTACTCTGGACTTGGCTTGAAGTTGTCTGCCAACTTGCTTGACCTCTCCATGAGGAAGCGGTTTACTCAGCTTATATAGACTTTTGGCTACCCTAAAGTCCGAACAAAACTACAGAAGGTACCAGGAAATGCATACAAACAATTTGTGTGGATGATATACTCTAAACAAAAGATACTTAAGAAACTAACAATCAATGAGGTCCTCTTATTTCCCATTCTCTAAATCAGATCCAAACAACTCCTCTAAAATATCCATGCTGTCCAAGCAGTCCCCACAAATATCTGCGAATGGCTCACAGCTCTCTATTCCCTCCTGGGAGATATCTAAACTACTAAAGATATCTCCATCCGGTTCCAGCGTCGGCACCACTTGATCCATACTCTCCAGTCCAGGCCCCACCAGTAAACACTTTCCATGCCCCCATTTCCCTCCTCCAACTCGTCCTCGTCCTCGTCATCCTTTTCTTCCTCCTCTTCATCCTCATCCTCATCCTCATCTCCCATCCTCATCCTCCTCTTCATCCTCATCCTCATCTCATCCTCTCTTCAACCTCATCCTCCTCTTTAACCTCATCCTCTTTCCCCTGAGTCTCGTACACTAGCTCAGGGGCTAACCATTCCTCGAAGGACTCCCCGCTCTCCTCCTCGACTTTCTCAGTCTCATCCTCACTTACCTCCCTCGCCTCTTCTTCTATGAAGAGGCGGCGAACGAACTCGATGATTTTCTTCTTTGTTTGACGCCGGATGTAGTCGTCGGCATCGGTTGGCCCGTAGGCGGCGAGACGAAGGCCATTGATGGGACGGGAAGGGCGGTTTTTGGAGATAGGGACAGAGGGGCGATTTGACGTCATGTTTCTGTAAAAGGGGTGAGCGGGGTGTGTAGGGGGACAGGAGTGCTGAGCAAAATGATCGGGAGCGTTTAAGACTTGGAATAAAGGTGTTTAAATAGGCTCCCGGGGCAGGTTCTATAGATTAGAAATAGGTAAAATAAATCTGCAAGGGATTTTGTAGTAGTGCATTTGCGCCCTTTGTCTCAAAAAAAAAGATTTTGGAGGAGGAGGTAAGCAAAAAGGGAAAAAGAACTTAATTCGGGATCGATTCAGAGGGGTGGATACAGTGTAAAAATATCTAGATAAAATGGAAGTAAATTTGGAGAGGACCGCGGTAATGATAAGCGAGGTTCAGGGAGGACGAGGGAGGACCGGAACTATAAGCAAATTTGGACAAGGATAGGTAGTACAGTAAACTGAAGGTCTGTAGATGACGGCGACAAAAAAAAATCTGCGCCTAACAAAATGTGACTTTACGATATACGATATAGGATGACACGTAGTCGATCAGAAGCCAGCGTTACACAAGAACAGCGCTCTACATACTAAAAGTATCCATCGCGCCCACTTACACTGCTCTAGTTCCGAATGTACGACATCTCTGGACATATGTCCATCCTCATGGCCGTCAAGCAGAAACAGTCCGCGAAGCCAGACTGGTACGCCACTTCAGCAAACCAGATGAAAAAAAATTCTATCGCGTCTTTGACCCTGCCAACGGTCAACTTCTATTGACAAGCGTATTGCATTTTCGAACATATAAATCCAATTGCGATCCGCAGCGGTTGTACTGCCACGGCCTAACTCCACACGAGATGCAACATCCCCAACTAATGAGCTTCGCGTCATACTTAGTAAGTCACATGCGAGCAGCCATAGAAACTGTGAAGAACACTCACGGCACTACCAGATGCGTATACTACCACGAAACCTCCGCGAGACCAATCGCTGCCAAGACATAGACCAGTAACGCGCTGCATACGAAACCGAATGTGAGATGCAAGAAGGCTTCCGATCAAACACCCTTACCCAATGGGCAGTAGTGCACCCCGCTATTAGAGACAGTATGCGACTTCTTTTCTCTATAAAAGACTCAAACGGCACGAATACACGGCATAAAGACACAAAAACGGATTCCACCACGACGACTATGAGAGAACAGAGCCCATATAGATTGAAACCCCACGGTTTTACGAACCAAAATCTGTCAAAAACACCCTCGCCTTGGTTACCAAACACACATACAGAGCACCCTAGGCTACTAAGACCCTACATATAACAGGGCATTCGTTCATTCTTGCAATACAACGATCCTCCCTATCCCTAGCCACCGCAATATCCATTTCAGTACACACAGCAACGAAAAAACCATAATGATGGTAACAATTGACGACTTCGCAATTGTAACCAACATAAAAAAGATGCAAAATGATCTCTTGCGTACAATTGGATAGGAAAAAGCAGTCAAGAGCCTTGGAGCCGCCACCCATATCATGGGGTGGACAATACATCAAGACACAAACCGAAGACTGACAAAACTCTCACAGACACGTCTTACGCAATCATTTATCAATGACTTGAGAGTTCGAAACTACCAGCCTTCCCCCCCCCCCCATCGCACCTCGTCGCTCCAAACCTCTCGGATATCAAAGACACCGGGGAACCTCTGCGAACATCACGATACTCGTACTCGAGCATACCAGACTTGTTACGGTACTTGGTTGACTCATTAAGACTTGACTCAGTGCACATTACAAGCCGATCTGGAAATCAAACATCTAATCTCGACCTAGAATTTTGCCAATAGTGTATTAGGTATTGCAATGACTTAAGACTACACTCAAGAGTTGCTTGCCGCATACACAGGACCCTGAAACCCTGCAGTCCCAATCCGATGCCAACTAAAACTCATGCACTAATATTAGTCTAATAGTCAGACTACCTACGCTTCCTTATTGTGTTAGATTGTCATGTTTTCTGAATTTTTAGTCAAGTTGAGGACTCTACTCATCATATACGTGAATTTTGTACAATGAATACGTTTCGTATGCAATGTTTACGCCTTCGTTGATTTTCTCACTATCAATCACTTGTTCATGAATTTTACCTCGCGACATACTGCTGATTAAAGAATATCGCAACACAGGAAATGGTCCTCCCCTCGTGTGATACAGGAAATGTCCTCCTAAATGGGCCAGCAACTCTTATAACGATCTCGCCCCTGACTCCGCTTACCGTCCTTTCCAAATTTGTCTACCATCCTCCCTAGATATTTTAATACTGTATCCTCTTCTCCAAAACAGCATTTTAAGTCTTTTTTATCTACCTTCTTCATCAAATTCACTCCTTATGTAGAAATTTCACGCAAATGCGCTACTTCGATTTCGATTTTAACTTTTTAATACCGACTCCAGTCCGCCTGTAAGGTGTTCTTAAACCCATTTTACCCAACTTTATTTAAATCCACCAACCCTTACACACACTACTCTTCCCCTCACACCCGCTATCCGCAATCGCCCCACTCCATTTACAACCAAAATGAACAACCTTCGCCCCTCCGCCTCCATCACCAAAAATAGCCACCCCACTCCCTAAAATCCATTCCCCTGCTCCCTTTCGGACCTACTGACCATGATGACTATCTACGCCGCCAAACAAAAAGAAGGTGATCGAATTCGTGCGTCGCTTGTTCGTCGAGGACCAGGCGGAGGAGGTAGGTGACGGGCAGGAGTGGGAAGTCGAGGAGGAAGCTGGGGAGACCTTCGAGGAGTGGGCAGCCCTGGGGTTAGTCTACGAGAATGAGGACGACAGGAGGATAACGAGGAGGATAAAAAGGAGGACGACGAGGATGAGGGGAGGGGGACATGGAAAGTGTTGGAATGGTGGGGCCGGGACTGGACGGCATTGACCAAGTGGTGCCGACGCTGGAACCATATGGGAGTATCTTTAGTGGTTTAGATATCTCCCAGGAGGATATAGAGAGTTATGAGCCATTCGCAGATATTTGTGGGGACTTCTTGGGCAGCATGGGTATTTTAGAGGAGTGTTTCGGTCTGATCTAGAGAATGCGAAATAAGAGGACCAAATCGATCGATCGTTTTCTTAAGTATCTTTTGTTTAGAATATATCATCCAAAGAAAGTGTTTTATGGATTTCTTGGTATCTTCTGTAGGTTCGCTCGGACTTTAGGGGTAGCCAAAAGTCTATATAGGCTGAGTAAACCGCTTCCTCGTGGAGAAGTCAAGCAAGTTGGCACACAACTTCAAAAAGAGATACTCCAGTAGTAGCGAGGTTGGCAGTCATCTTCGGGCCCAAAATTTATAAACGGCTCTCAAGCCTCGTAGCTAGGTGAAGAGCCTGCCCCTTTAGGATTGTTGGGGGAACCACCGAGCCCTCTTCCATTTCAGCCCATTGCATTTTCCTTGTAACATACACGGAAGCAGATATGTCGTTCTAAGGGGAAGGTGCAGCCTGCCCCTTTCGGACAAAGTCGTTTGCCCTAGGTTTCTCGTCCGTATAAGCACATTTTGTTTCCAAAACTACCTTATCATGGCACTTTTGTCGCTCGCAGCACCTCCGTTTTTGGATAGTGGGCGTCGGATATCTCTCTTACGCCGACTTTCTGCCAGCACTTTGGTACTCTTGTGAAGGGCTGTTGCACCGGTAGTAGCTGGTTAATTTGCCGTATGCGGGGTCTTAAGTCTATATTTGGAGGCAAAATAGTTGATAAAAATGGATAATAACACTGCTTGCTTGATGTTTGGAGGCAGCAAAAAGGAAGACGTTGAAGAGTTTCTTTACACGTTGGTCAACGTTGCAATGCGTGAAGAGACCATAAGGAAAAGGCCACCAGCCTTTTTGCCTACCTTTCCGGTGGTTGTAAAGGCAAAATATAAGGCAAACTTTATCGAGGGTGGTCGCTCAACGACAACGGTCATAACTTCGATGAGGTCTGCAAGTGGCTTATTAATGATTATGACAAGGAGGTACAGCCAAATGAGATGATTCGTATTGCTATCGAAGCTCGTCTAGACTTTCGCGATTTGCTGAGTTCGGTGATTTCCATTTGTGGCTTGTACGACAAAGCAGGTTTTTATTATCAAGCGAAGTATGGGATGCTGCGCAAAGCAGCGATGGAGGATAAACGCCTTTCGGATTTCCTCCTTATAAAAGGC